>CAWUFW010005887.1:0-120000 GCA_963921515.1 Calotriton arnoldi | reverse complement strand
ACCACCTACTGGCGACTGTCAGTAGCTATATATAGATGATATAATCAGCCACCCACTTACAATTTTAGACCCAAAGTTCTCCCTCTTGTTGGCAATCTCTTCTGAGAGGCCAGGGACTAAATGCGAAAGTTGTCTGTCTGTTCTCCACTTTCACTGATCTTGACAAGTATTAAAATATGGGTGGACAATAAGAGGTACGCGCGTCAATCCATCATCATTCACGGATACCAAAGTCACACCTAATATTCTCCAAATCAGAAAATGAGTTTGTATTGTGCACAGTACAAGAAAACTATACATTAAAGGCAGCCATTTGCTTGCCTGATGCATTTCCCCATGCCAGTAATTTCAGTGTGGTGCATACATAGTAATGGGAGCTTTTGAGACATAACCTCATCTTGTTTGACAGGACTTAGATTTTCATAAAATGAAAAGTGTTTTGCTGAGGTAGCTATCGATTCCATTTTGTTTGTTGACATTCTTGCTTCATTATGGTTCTGTGAAGTGGGAGTAGACCGCTGGCTCGTGACTATCTACATGTAGTTGCTGTGGAACAAGGAATGGACCTACTGTTAATCTGCATGTATCCTTCAGGTTATAGGCTCGGATCCGCGGAGAAAAATCAATTGGTTAATGGACACACTGCATATTTTAAGATGCAAAGTATTGGTCACAGGTTCCAGTTGGTAAGTGGGTTAATGCACCTACTGCAGTCATGTGGATAAGAAACCTTTAATACATAGGTTGCAAGCCTAGTGAAACAGCTCCCAACCAGTAGCTTTAAGTAATCTGATAACTATGGTTAAAACTAATTAAAATCTATCTTTTCTGTACTAATCCATTTAATTGATTTAGGGATTAGGTGGGACAAGTGATTTTTCTAATAGGACATGAAGATGTCTGATGCACTTTTTCACTTGAACAAGTAGATTTTTTTTTTTTTTTTAAACCCACACCCCCCTCAAATCTTTCTCACCAAGACATCAACACCAAAGGTTTTCCTGAAAAATGTTTTCAGTGCTTGGCCTCAGGTAGCGGCTCATCTATTGTTGTATGTTCCTGAAAGCAATTAGTGAAAAACAATTTAAACCATTCATCACTTTGCCTCTGCTGCATATCTCTTCCAACTTCTTAAGCAGAACACCGTTGTCTGTTGTGCTGAAATGTGGCAGATGGAGCCAAAATGATCACTCCTGGCCTCAGCTTCCTCAACCAGAATCGGCCTAACCTCATCCAGGGCAACACCAGAATGGATCTAGTTTCTGACCCTGCACAAAATTCTGCCTGCCATGGTTGAGCATTTTGATATCCTCGGGCTAGGTAGTAAACTGCATTGCTACCCACTTCTCGAGTAGTTGCCCTATGGGACAGAGAAGAGTCACCAGCTTGTAGTTACCAGTATTAATTTTTGACCTCCCACTTCAACTGGAACGACCGCCCACTTCACCTCCGAAACTCCTTTTTACTCGCTAACTTCAGGAGTGGAATCAAGACCTGGCTCTTCGACTGAGGCTCACCGTACCACAGCACCTGGATACCTCCCAAGGTGATAAGCCGGGCTTAACAAATACATATTGATTGATTGATGATTCAGTACAAGACCAGGTTTTCTGTATGATAGGTGACATGAACACAAGATTCGAGATAAGAAAGTACAGGAATGAGATGTTGGCTGTCTTGCTTTGCACCAGAGAAAGACCTATATCTTGAAGTAGCATTTCACCATGTGACTGACCTGTTAATGTACCACCTTTGAAGAGTACCCTTTTTTCTGATGGCTCCCCCACAAAGCCTACCTAGCCCACTGTTCCATTATGGTTGTTGTCCCTTTGTAATCTCTGTCCCCCACTATGTTCTTCTTCGTACTCTCTTGCATCTCTCCATCAGGGGTGTAGCTTCAGCGGGGGTGTTTGTGGTATTACACCCCCCTAATAAATGTATTTTCTAGAAATTAGTTGTGTGCGGTGCTTTCAGTCTGGTATGGTGAGGTGTCTGTCGGATTTCACAAGGAATGTTTACATACACACAGACAAAAACGCGCACTTACTCTCTCTCCCTTTCTGCTTTGAAAGTCTTCAAAAATGTTATTTAACAAATTTATTGTGTGTTGCCTCAGTACCTCTACCAATTTGCATTTGTCTCGCTTTCCACTGCCCCTTTATCCTCTCTAGTGTGCCCTGCTTGTTGTATAACGTATTTTGACATTATATGCCAGCGTGATTGCTTTAAAATCTGAAACTTACACCCCCTAATCTTCCTGACCAAGCTACGCCCTTCTCTCCATGTTGACTCCTTTCCTCTGTGAACCCCAACTCTTGTACAACACTCAGCTGCCTTGCAGCTAGGTTTGCTGTATGAATACATATATACATAAATGTAGAGTTTTATTTGTTTTCAAGAGGGCTGAATTTCCTTTTTAAGTCTCTCTACAGACCGCTTTTGCTGTCTGGGAGACCTCATAACAATGCGTTAAAAAGTGCCTGTAAGATGTAGTGCAGAGAGAATGTGATTTGTGTCAGACCACTTTGGCCATTGGCTTTCATGGGTTTTGCAGTATTTGCCATTGCTTCGATGGGCTGTCCATCAAGGCTGTGGCACGTGGTGAATGGGTGTATCATATTTGTAGTCACACTGGGTTTCGGGAAGTGGCTAAGTACGCCATTTGTTAGACTGCACAAGCAACATGACTGACGTATAGGTTGTAATTCAGAGTTAGCTTGTGTTCTTTGATATATTTCTTGACAAGATGAGATTTTAATTGCTGGTTTGTACTTTTTAATGATCTGGCTTGACAGAGCAGCTGTTGCTAGACAATTATGTGAGAACCACCAGGAGAGGGGCTTTGACTTCACCCACATGTAGGGTACCAGGAGTACATGTTTTGATTGGGAAGAAGTGGTATACTTCCACAAAAAAGTGCTTGGCCTCCACACAGCTGTGATCATTTTGTTTATTTATCCAGCTGCCTGAGCTTGAACTTTCAGGGGCACACATGACATTGTAATGCTATTAAAGTGTCTTAGATAACTTGATAATTTATGATGTTTTGCTCTGTCAGCTGTACAAAGGAGGTCAGGCCTTAATGTCTGGCTTGGCAATGCAATGGTCATCTGAACTTTTAACGTACACCAATATTATTCTACTGTTTTTTGCTTCCATAAACCACATATCCAGTCAAATGCTATTTGTAACGCTTCTCATCACCATACAACATTTCTCTAAATCCAGACCTGTTGGCATTGCCAGTACTTGCTTGGTTAGGGTGTGCCTTCTGTTTGTCTTTAGGTTAAGGTTATGCACTGACCACTCCTGCACTATCACATGCTTTACATTGCTGTCATGATAACATGTTGTTAGATTTGCAGCTTTTTCTTCACATAGTAAATAAGTGTACGCATCTAGGCCTTCTTACATGTACACTGAATATTCTAGCCCATTGTGAAAAGTATCTTCTATGTAGCATTTTGTCGTTGCCTTGCAAGTTCACCACATACAAAGTAAACTTTGTCTTATGACTTTTTATAACACTTTTCATTGAGGGTACTGCTAATACAGTTTAAGCAAAAGGGGCCTACTCCCAGCACGCATGTTGTAGCCAAAATGATGACTCTGTTAAGATATTTTCTTTCTAGGATACCTGGGACCAGCATACTCAGTCACCCAACTACCACCTAAGATTTCCCATAGGAAAAAGTGAAACCTTTTGACTTTTCCATTGGGTGTTGAAATTGTTATTACCTACATCGTGTTTTATTTTTGAATGAGTAGACACTAACCTTGTAGTTTTAGCTATCCAAAAATGTATAAGTTAAAATCTATAATATAATGTTTATAGCAATCTGCTCTGCCTCCCTGTATTTCCTCACCAAATGCTACACTAAAAACTGATGATATTTCTTTCATTGTATGCCTGTCTGAAAAATCCTCTGACCTGCTTCTTTAAATCAGGAAAACCTTTATATGTTCCTAAATGTGATCTACAATGGGAAATATACTTGTAGATGAACCCTTCAGTGAACAAAGGAAAGTAATGTGAAGCAAGCATGGACATCGCTCAAGTGTATGTAGTCAGTAAAATAAAAATATGCAAAAGGAGTGCGAGTAAGTGCATTGGTGTTGTGGGCAGAGCAGGTGAGATCTAGACAGAACCATTGTTGAATTGTTGTCACTGGGAGGGAGTTGCCAAGCCCCGAATGGAGTGAGAGGTGCGCTCCTGAGCTCTGCTCCTCCTTAGCCTGCCATAAGCTGATTGCTGCCCTTTGAGCCTGCCTGCAGGCTCACGAACTATAGCCTGGCTGCTGTGACGCGGCGGGGGGGACCCAGACCCGCGAAATCGGCAAGGGGACACCCTGGGCGGACCTGGTGCCCCAGATCAAGACCCCCGCAGCGATTGGGGTTGCTATCTTGGATCCCGCGGCCGGAGGCATGCGGAGGAGGCCGCCCTCCCCTGCCCATCAGCACCCTAGCATTTAGCAGCGGCGCTGCTCTACAGCCTCTCTTTGCCCCGACTGGGCAGCTGCATCCCTGGCTTGAGTGGCGGCTCTGGCCCTGCTGTCGCTCCCTGCGTGGGTGCTGGGATTGTGGCGCCGTCCTGTGGATCTGGAAGGCGGCCCTGAAGACCCACACGATCTACCAAGGGGGCCTCCCTGTGGACACCACGCGGCCTTGCCGCCCCTGCTGAGGCTCTGGGGGTGGGCAGAGGACCGCGTCTGACCCTTGGGCCAGTGTGAGCTGCTCCTGGGAGCCGCCTCTCCCTCCCTGATCGTGGTGTGGGTGGAGTCTGATGTGGCTCCAACAGCAACCCCTCAGGACACGGTCGGGGCCCGGGCGGGGTCGGACTCCCGGCCCATGAACTCTTTGATCCTGGGGCTGCTCTGCCGCCACCAGCGGGGGAGACTTGCCACGTGCCTGGGCACCTGAATATTCCATCACCAGCTGTCTACTGTTTTGGGCCTCCACCTCGGCCTGCAGCTGCCGGCCCCCTCCTCTACAGTGAGATGAACGTCCGCAGCGAGCGCTAAGGTAAGGGGGATTGGCTGCGGGGTTGCGCAGCGGGGGCCTTTATCCCCACACCCCCTCTCCGGCGTATACTCCATGGACCTTTCCTTGTGATCTGGGGCCCAGCCTGCCTTACTGCGTGAGGGGGCACACTGCGGCTTGCGTGGCACTGGGGGTTCCCTCTCTGATTGCCCAGAGCGTGACGTGATGGTGTTTGGCACCAGCGGAGCAGCGCGCTTTTGGTGTGTACAGTGGTAGGGCGGCTGCCCCCACAGAATCTCTGGCCCCCTACACGAGTGAGATCTCCAGCCCTGAATGCACTGCTGCTGTGTTGAGGGAGCTGCCGCCATAAGCTGGAACTGCGGGGAAACAGGGACTGGGACCTGCTCTGCAAGTGGGGGCGCGAGGCGCTGGGAATGACTGCACCTGGAGGACCTGCCTGGGCCCCCCCCTCTCCTTTCGCTGCCCAGGCTCTCTTGCGCTGACTCTCTCCGGACTGCACCATAGGCACTTGAGGCTGTCCGGCAATGTCGCGCCTGGCTTGAGAGCTTATCCGGAGGTCCCCCCCTCCCCGGCCACACCGTAGAGTACATCCCGCCTACTGCTGCTGCGCACCCGGAACTGGAAGGCGCCCCCACTCCCCTGGACCTCTCCTCCTGAGCGGGTATGACCCATACAGCGACCGGCAAGGCCCTGCAAAACATCCCAATGTGCTGAGCTCACCTGGGGCCTGTGAACTCTTCTGCAACATTGACGCTGCTGCACACCGGAACCCTGTCTGAACTGTAAGCATCACTTTGGCTGCCTCTCTGGCCACCTGAGCACCAGCTTACGCAGGGGTCCCCCATACAGATACTGTACAGCTGGAGGCGCCCCCTTAGGCATGCCACGCACTAAACCCGGCAAAGACGTTCTGCTCACTCCGGCTAAAGAAAATCCTGTGACCTCACTATGGCTGAAATCCAACCCACCTCCACCGCCTACCTCTGAACCTCCGGGGACTATGGCCGTTGAAGGGCCCGCGCTAGCTCCTGTCACACAGGCCTACATGAACACTTTCCTGCAAGAAATGAAATCGGATCCCTCAAATCAGAGTTTAAAGCCTGCCTGCGAGAGATCAACAGGATATCATGGAGATCGGGGCCTTGTAGACGATCTCGAACGCTCTGCTGATGCGCGATCGGAAGATCACGAAAACCTGTGGCACAGGATGGCGGTGCTAGAAGACCAACATATCGATCTTCAACTGAAGCAGGAAGATTTGGAGAACAGGAGCAGACGTAACAACATCCTGTAGGAAGCTGGCTCTGTATATACTATACCAAAATGAGGTATAGTGTGCGCAGAGTCCAGTGGAACCCCAAAGGTAGGCAGAGGTAAAAGTAGATGGCACCTTACTCTTTATTTGTGGTAGTGTGGGTGAGCAGTAAGGCGTTATCAGAGGGTAGTGTTAAGCATTTGTTGTACACACTCAGACTCAACTCAGACCAATTTGTTTGTATCAGAAATATTATTTTGTTATTTTATTTGTAGAGCCAAGCCAAGCCTGGTGCAGGTAAGTGAAATAATACTTTGCAAAATCTTATGCAGTGATTTACAGTTGAATGCAGGTTCAAATGCAGTTGGTTGATTTACAGGTAAGTCAACAGTTTAGTTACTTTACAGATTACTTGGCATGTTACTTATTGGATTACTTTTTAAGTTACTTTTGCTAATCAGTGTGATATGCCTAGATATCCCACTGAAACATTTCTTAGTCAAAAGGTAAGTAGTTCAGTTTTTACACATATGCAGTTTTTCAGTGTTTCATACAAACCAACTGCACACTTAGAAGAATTTTCAAAGAAAAACAGTCAATGCAATCCTATGGGATGAAATGAACGGTTTACAGGTAAGTACTTGCTTGTGGGAGTTGGTATTCTGGGGTTAGAACCAGGGTTCCCCCAGGGTCGAGGATGCACTCTCAGAACACCCTCAGCGGCATGCGGGCGGGTGCAGAGTGCTGAAGCCCAATGTTATCCTAGGGGGCCTCCGGTTGGTGGCTTCTCACGAGCAGGCCACAAGGTTGTGGGAGTAAAGCTCCTGGTATTAGGCTCAGGGCAAAGGGGGACACGTTTTAGCACACAAGGTGCACCCGCAGCGGCACAGGGGCGTCTGGGTGCAGGGTGCTGTTTTGGCGTCGGGTGCCCTGTTGATTTCAATAGGGATTTTCCGGTTGCAACAAACACTGCAGGCTCAGGGACGAAGATCTTCTGGAGGTGACCACCGGTTGGAGAGGTTAGTTGGGATGCCTGGGGATGCTGGGACACCGTCGGTTGGGCCACCCAAGGCCGTGGGAGACCTCCTCGTAGTGTTGGGCCACGCGGGCCGTGGGCGTCTGGTGCAGAGTGGTGCAGACTCGCGGATTTGGCCAGAGCCAGAGTCTGTGGGTGAGCAAATACGGTGCTCACGGGAGACACAGTCCTGGTTTTGGAAGGCAGGGCAAGTCCTTCGGGTTCTTGAGGGCTGCTGGCTGCAGGACACACCAGGATTTTGCAGGAGCAGGTTCGAGGTGCGGACAGGCCGGTAGGGCTGGGGCCAAGTCAGTGGGCATCCTCATCTTCTTAGTTCAGCATGGCTTCTTTGGCGAGCAGCCACTCAGCCAGGACACTAGAGTTAGGTTGTTTTTCAGGGGGCATCTCTAAGATGCCCTCTGAGTATTTTTAATTAAATCCCACACTGGCATCAGTGTGGGTTTAATGTGCTGAGAACTTACCAGTTTTCAGTAAAGCCATCATGGTGCTGTGGAGTTCGTAATGACAAACTCCAAGTACCATATACTCTTAATGGCGGTACTGCACTTACAATGTCTAAGAATTGACTTAGACACTGTAGGGATACAGGGCTCATGCACCTGTACCCTCACCACTGGTATAGTGCACCCAGCTAGAGGGGTTGCTTACCTATGCCAGGGCAGTGGCCTGTAGGCATGGCCCACAGGGATGTGTGCCATGTCGACTCTTCACTTTGTTCTGCACCAAAACATGCAGCCTGCAAGGGCAGTGTGTGTGTGTAAAGGTACAGGGCCTCTAAGGGTGGCACAGTAAGAGCTGCAGCCCTTAGAGGCCTTACCTGGCCACAGTGCCCTTGGTACCTATGGTACCTGTTACAAGGGAGTTATATGTGGCCAACGAGTGCCAATGGGATTTTGTATCAATGCAGTTTAGGGAAAGAACATAGGCCCTGGGTACCTGGTTCGCAGGAACCCAGGGCACACTCAAAGTACATCAACAGTTTGGCAAAAAGTGGGAGCAACCATGCAAAAAGAGGGCACTTTCTTACACATCCGCATTAGAGGAGTTCCACGCGGAGCAGAAGGACAGGACATCATGTCTTTTATGGCGGACCTCCTCCAGACGATCAGAGCCGATGACGATGCCTCCCCCCTGCTCTGGACAGAGCCCACCGTGTTGCCAGTTCCCGGGGACGCTCGGACTCCTGATATTTACACGCGTGTTCACTTTTTTGTAGAGAAGGAAGTTATCCTGCAGAAGGTGCGTGGTGCCACGGACCTGGTCTACAATGGTTACCCGATCCAAATCTTCCAAGACAATGCCCCGGTAACCCTATGTAGACGCAAAGACTTTAAACCAGTCACTGACAAGCTTCGCGACCTCAAAATCAAGTACCAATGGGGCCACCCATTTGCACTGATCTTCTCCTCGGAGGGCAGGCGCCGGGTCTTCTGCTCACTGCAGGATGCGAAGCAACTTCTCCAACTTCCGGCGGAGTCCAGGGATACCAGCCCCTCTCCCCCCACCCCCCGGACCTCCCACAGGGAATCAATCCGGCCGGAATGGTCCACAGTCTCCCCCCCCAAACACCTCCGCACCATTTGTGAACCCAGCTCACCGGCCTGCTCTTCTGCAGCTTCTGAATAATGCATGCTCTGCCTCGCACTGACTTTACTTTGATCCCCCTGCACAATATCTCCGGCCTCTGGGGTTACAGGGCCCCAATGCATGGATCACACTGAAGACCTAACTGGCCCACTGTGACCCTCACGCCCTGCTATGGTTCATGCGCATGGGACCTCCATCAGTGCCGACTCTCCACATCTGAAAGAGACTATTCGTTATTGATTTCTTACCTTAGAATTACCCCCAGGCGGCCGACTGGAGCCGGAGAATTTTTCTTCAGTAGTACCCCTGCGCGTCGTTAGGTGGCGTCGGTCGACTCCGCGTTCGTCGTTGGCGTCGTGATCGCCCGAATGACGTTGCGGTATCTACTTAGACGCCACCCCTGCGCGCTGACGACAGTTTTCTTTTTTTGCGCCAGCCTGCGCAGATCCGGAGAGAGCGGTACCTCTAGTCACTTTTTGACTGTCTTTTTTCGACTTTTGTCAACATCTTTTTCGATCCTCCCGAACAGCGAGTCCGGGATATTCGGGCTATGATTACGATCTTTCAGCCTCTATCCCGGGTTTCGGTCCGGATGACCCTGAGGCTGCTGGGCCTCATGGCCTCCTGCATCCTGCTGGTGGACTATGGCAGGTGGCATATGCAGGCTCTGCAGTGGGACCTGAAGTTCCAGTGGGCACAGCATCAGGGGAATCTTTCCGATTGCGTCCAGATCTTGGAGGGCACTGCACACCCATTGCAGTGGTGGCTAACGAACCAGGATTGGGTCAACGGCAGATCCCTCTCCCTTCCCTAACCAAAGTTCGCAGTGGTGGCAGATGCATCACTTCTGGGGTGGGGCGGCCACATGGGGGAGGCGGAGATCAGGGGCCTCTGGTCTCCGGCGGAGTCTGGGCTCCACATCAACCTTCTGGACCTCCGGGCAATTCGTCTTGCACTGAAGGCATTCCTTCCTTCTGTCAAAGGAAGAGTAGTACAGGTGTTCACGGACAACACCACCACCATGTGGTATTGCAACAAACAGGGCGGAGTGGGGTCGTGGACCCTATGTCAGAAGGCATTTAGTCTCTGGAAGTGGCTGGAACACCAGGGCATGTCCCTGGTGGTTCAACACCTGGCGGGTTCCATGAACGCCAGGGCGGACGAACTAAGCCGCCGGTGCATGATGGATCATAAATGGCGTCTTCACTCGGAGGTGGTGCAAGGTCTCTTTCAGCAGTGGGGAGAGCCTTGATTAGATCTATTCGCCACCGAAGAGAACGCGCAATGTCAGCAGTTCTGTTCGTTGGAATTTCCAAGGCGGATTTGCTCGGGGACGCTTTTCGTCGCAAGTGGAGTTGCGGTCTTCTATATGCCTTTCCGCCTATACCACTTCTACCCAGAGTGCTGAAGAAGATCAAGCGCGACCAGGCCCAAGTCATTTTTGTGGCTCCGGACTGGGCACGGAGAGTCTGGTATCCCGAGCTCTTGAACATGGCCATCGATCCTCCGATCAGACTGCCTCTTCGGGAGGATCTTCTGTCGCAGCACTAGAGGACGGTCCAGCACCCGAACCTGTCCAGTCTCCATCTCCTTGAGTGGAGATTGAGCGGCAACAGATGACTGCTTTCGACCTTCCTCCCGAAGTCTGTAAAGTTATCTTGGCAGCCAGGCGTCCCTCCTCCAAAATGGTATACACCTGTAGGTAGAACACATTTGTGGCATGGTGCACAGCAAAGGCTGTGGATCCCCTTTCTGCCCCTCTTCAGAGGTTCTCCTCTTCATTCTTTCTTTGGCCCAGCAGGGCTCTGCTCTGGGCACTCTTAAAGGCTATCTTTCGGCCTTTCTTCGCCTTCCTGATCAGCCTTCTCTATTCAAGTCCCCTATTGTAAATCGCTTTCTTAAGGGCATTACTCACCTGTTTCCTCCTATTCCTTTCGTAATGCCCGAGTGGGATTTGAACCTTGTTCAGGATCCCCTGCCGACCCTTTGAAACCCGATGCCTTCCGGAAATATCAGCAGTGTCTCCTGCCTGAGTGCCTGGAGTTAATAAATCTGTCCCTTTCCTCGGCTGTGGTCCCTAAGCCTTGGAAGCATGCCAAGGTAGTCCCCCTACTAAAAAAAACGTCACTAGATAGTTCCTTGCCAGAAAACTACCGTCCCATCTCGCTGCTTCCATTTTTGTCCAAAATCTCAGAATCATATGTCAACTCTCTTCTAACGTCTTACCTGGAAGCTAATTCTATACTTGACATGTCCAAAAATGGATTTAGGCCTCGACACGGTACCGAGTCGGCCCTGCTGGCAGTTACGGAACAACTATGGACCTCCCTGGATAATGGCCAAACCTCAGCATTAATCCCACTAGATTTGAGTGCAGCCTTTGACACGGTCTCCCAGGAGATCCTGCTCCTACTTCTGGAGGAGATCGGTGTCAAGGGCTCGGCCGTCTCCTGGTTTTCATCTTTCCTGAAGGACCGGACCTTCCAAGTCTCGGCCCCCTCCCTTCCACTCTCGCACTCATCCACTGTGCTGCGGGGTACCCCAGGGCTCGGCATTAAGCCCTACCTTATTCAATGTTTATGTGAGGCCGCTTGCTCTGCTGGCCAAAACCCGGGGCATCTCCCTGGTGTCATATGCGGATGACACCCAGCTGGTGTTGGCCTTTTCCAAAAACCCCAGCCAGGATTCAGTGAAATTCAAACAGGATTTGTCAGCAATCTCGAAGTGGATGGCTGCTAGTTATCTGCAGCTCAACTTGTCCAAATCCGAGATCCTTCTAGTAGGCAAAGATCGCCATCTCTGGGGCAATGAATGGTGGCCGCCTGTGCTCGGAGCCCGCCCCACCTCTAAACCGGTGGTGAAAAACCTCGGCATAATGCTGGACAGTGATTTGACCTTCGATACCCATGCCAAATCAGTGGCAGGGAAATGCTTTGGACTTACTGCGAGGCCTCAAACCTATTCTGGGTCTTTTCGATGCTAAGACCCGGCAACTGATCGTTCAATCTTCTGTCCTTGCCAGACTAGACTATTGCAATGTGCTCCTTTTGGGAGCTAACAAAGCCATTGTTAAAAGACTGCAGCGTGCTCAGAATGCAGCTGCACGTGCAATTTTTGCACTCCCTACATACTGTCATACCTCCAGCCTCCTCTGTCTGCTTCACTGGCTCCCCCTCAAACAGAGAGTGCGCTTCAAAACGCTTTGTATCACCCATAGAATCCTGGGGGGCTTCGGCCCTAAAATCCTGAGTGATCTATGTTCTCACTATGTTCCCACACGCTCGTTGCGTTCGGCAGACTTACTCCTGGCCAGAGTTCCCCGGATACATAGGGCCAGATCAGGCGTGCGCTCATTTAGGCGGTTAGCCCCCGCCCTCTGGAACTCCCTCCCCATCCACATCCGCAACACCTCTGACCACCTTACCTTCAGAAGGCTGGTGAAGACTTGGCTATTCACCCAAATTTAACTTTCTCCCCTGTACTGTCTTCTCACTCGGTGCTCATTTTAGCGCTGGGACGCCCCGTTGCTGGGGCAGCCATGCGCTCTACAAATATATTAACATAACATACCTTATGTGCGCTCCTTTCGAGCCGCTACATAATTGTCCTCTCAGACTATTGACACTCAAAACTGCCTTTTTGGTTGCCATCACCTCTGCTCGCTGGGTGAGTGAGCTTCAGGCTCTTTCTTCTAAACCTCCTTTCCTGGCTGTTCATCCGGACAAGGTTGTCCTTCGCACTAGACCTTCTTTTCTTCCCAATGTGGTTACCTCTTCCCACAAAGGACAGACTATTACTTTGCCCACCTTCTTCCAGCCCCCGCATCCTTCTAAAGAGGAAGAGAGGCTCCACCGTCTGGATCCAAAACGTGCGCTTTCATTTTATCTGGATCGCACAAAACAATTCCGGGTGGATGATCAGCTCTTTGTTGGCTATGTGGGTGCCAAGAAAGGTCGGGCCATGCAAAAACGGACCATCTCTCGATGGGTCGTTCTTTGCATTAAGATTTGTTATTCCGTGGTGAAAAAGGAACCTCCATTAGGGTTGCGTGCGCATTCCACCAGGTCGACGGCAGCCACTACTGCTTTGGGACGTGGAGTCCCCCTTCATGACATCTGCCAGGCAGCTACATGGGCTTCATTGCGCACGTTCCCTAAACATTACTGCCTGGACAGCCAAGTCCGGAGGGCAGTTTCTTTGGCCGCTCCGTTCTCCAGGACTTTCTGGTGTGAACTTGGTTCGCAGACCCACCTCCGGGGTTGGTATTGCTGGGGTATTTATTCTAAGGTAAGGAATCCATAACTAATAGTCTCTTTCAGATGAACAAGTTACTTACCTTCGGTAACAATATATCTGTAAGAGACATATATTCGTTATGGATTCCTTACCGCCCCACCCATCCTCCCCGTTCTGCGAACTGACTTCTAGAGTAAGGGACTCCCTATCAGGGCCCTAGTTTTTTGCACCAGTGGTCAGTGTCTTGCATTGCTCTGCACTTCTGGCGTGGAATGTCGTGTAAAGAACTGACGTCAGTGCGCAGGGGTGGCGTCTAAGTTGATACCGCGACGTCATTCTGGCGATCAGGACGCCAACGACGAACGCGGAGTCGGCCGACGCCACCTACCGACGCGCAGGAGTCTGCTGAAGAAAAATTCTCCGGATCCAGTCTGACGCCTGGGGCTAATTCTAAGGTAAGGAATCCATAACTAATATACGTTTCTTACAGATATATCGTTACCGAAGGTAAGTAACTTGTTATTTGTGAACTATAACTTACTGATATGCCCCCTTCACTCTGCACAGGCGGACCTGTGGCTGGCGCTCTTAGCCATTTCTCCTGAGGTTTGCCGCAGGCTGCGGAGACCGGCCTACTGTTGACTCTACCTATCGCGCCCCCCCCAGTCATTGTGTCCTTTAGAAGAGTGACTTCTTCAGAATGGCTCCTGTTTCGACTTATGGGCTATTCCAGGATGACACTAGACCTTCAAGCCCTTTTGGCCACCTTGTGTTAAATATACTGTCTTCTCCCCCCTTCCACTTCCCTTGTCCAGTGTAGCACAATCTCCTCCATCCTGGTCCTAACACTGCTACTAGCCACCCTACTCACTACCATGAACACGACCCCACTTGTTAAATTTCCTTTGTTAAAGGGCTTAACTCCCCTAACAGGAGGTGCCAGATTTGGCGCTACTTGCTTATACAAGACCCTGACATCATATTCCTTCAAGAAACCTACCTGTTATCCACCGACACACACCTTATGGCCACCCCAAGTACCCATGTCAGTATTGGGCATCCTCCTCCTCTAAGTCAGCAGGGGTTGCAATATTAGGTAAATTCAGATTTGGAACTGTGCCTTCTCTGGTGGTACGGGACGCTGAAGGCTACTACTTAAATATTCAAACGCACCTAGGCGCCCAACCCCTAATCCTTCTCAACGTTTATGCACCAAATCAGGCGCAGAATGCCTTCCTGAGGTCTCTACTGAGGGAGCAGCTGTCGTGCCCGGATGGACCAGTGATTCTTGGGGGGGATTTTAACTTGGTTTGGGACCCAGACATGGATCGCATCTCCTCCTCCTACCAGGGCACAGGGGCAATGTTGGCTGCCCTCAAGAGGGACCTTACAGACCTGAGTTTTATAGATGCCTGGAGATATCAATTCCCAGACACCCGGGACTATTCCTTCTTCTCCCACGTCCTCCGCTCATACTCGCGAATTGACTATTGCTTCCTTTCCCTCTCTCTGGTATGGTCCCTGGAAACAGCCGCTATAGCTGACATTTCCATATCAGATCACGCCCATATAGCTGTAACCCTCTGGTCCCCTGGTGGACGGCATGAAACCCTCACCCGCTGGCGGCTACCGCCCCACATCCTACGTGATCCGGTTGACCTCACTGAGATACGCCAAGAGATTGTAGCTTTCTTTGACACGAATACTCTCCCAGACCCGCCCGACCCCACTCAATAGGACTCCTTTAAGGCAACTATTCGGGGAGTCATCTCTTCTATCACCATTGCCCCTCTCTCGTGAAGCGCGCCTGGTCGAAACAAATTTAGCCAAGGACATCAAGACCCTAGAACACATAGATCATATGAAACCCTCGGGACAACATAAGAAATGCCTTGCTATGCTACGGGGACAGCTAAGGCTTCACTGAACTAATGAAGAGGAACAGTCACTCATGACACTCAAACAGAAATTCTACGCTGGGGGAGACAAGCTGGGGTCATGCTTGGCATGCTGTCTCCGTACCCAATCAACTAAAGCCCATATTTCCAAAATCAAACAAGCAGATAACTCCTGGGCCACGTCCGAACGAGACAAAGGGCAGCTATTTTGTGTTTTTTACGAGGACCTTTATGCTGAAACCCCCCACGCACCAGAGGAGATATCCTCCTTCCTTAACGCATGCCCTTGGGAACCTATTAGCCCCTAACATGCAAAACTTCTAGATGACCCAGTCACCTTGGATGAGTTACACCAGGCATTAAAACAACTCCCGACTGGGGAAAACCCTGGACTGGATGGCCTCCCCATCTCTTTCTATTGCACTTTCCTCCCCCAGCTTCAGGATCACCTCCTTCACCTCTTTAACACCTTCTCTGAAATGTTGTGCCTCACCCCTACGATGTCCGAGGCGGAGGTTGTTTTCATCCCCAAGCCGGGGAAAGATCCCACTCTCAGCACATCATACCGACCTATTGCTCTACTCAATACGGATGCCAAGATCTACACCAAGATACTGGTGAACCGCCTTGAAACCTACCTCCCCGGACTGATAGATCTGGACCAAGTTGGGTTCATCTGACACCGCCAGAGGGCAGACAACATCCGTCGCTTTGCCCACCTCATTGAGAAGGTTCAACTCCGGGACATCCTGGCCTATCTGGTGTCCCTGGATGCAGAGAAAGCCTTTGACCACTCCGACTGGCAATTTTTAAGTGCGGTCTGTAACACAAAATAGGCTTAGGTCCGGTCATGATCTCCAAACTTATGGCACCCTGTGTCTCCCCCACAATGCGGATCCGTATCAATGGCCAACTCACCCCCTCGATCTCTATACGCAGGGGCACCAGGCAGGGATGCCCGCTTCTCTTTGCCCTGGCGGTAGAACCCCTAGCCATTGCTCTACGCCAATCGGTTGACATAACCAGCATTTCTTTTGGAGGCCACGAACACAAAGTGTCCTTATGTGCGGACGATCTCTTACTCTCATTAACTGCCCCTAGCTCCTCCCTACCGGCGCTAGCCTTCCTCCTTCGCACCTTTGAAAAAGCCTTGGGCTTCAAAATTAACTTGGCCAAATCCCACGCCCAAAACCTAACCCTGCCAATCTCAGAGGTACAACAGATTCAATCCCTTGTTCCTTTGGGCCGAACACTTGATCCGATACTTAGGCCTTAACCTGACCCCGCCATTGTCCTCATGGACTCGGGCGAACTGGCCGGCCTGCAGGCGAGATGTCCGGGAAGACCTGCACTGCTGGAAAAAACTCCCAATTTCCTGGCTTGACTGCCTTAACGCGGTCAAAATGTCAATCTTACAAAAATACTTTACCTGTTCCAAACCCTAACCACGCCTATTCCTCAGGTGGGACATCCAGAGCCTTCAACATGATCTAAACTCCTTTATATGGGGCAAAGGTTGCCCGCGCTTTTCTAATAAACTGCTCATGCTGCCCCGAGACCGTTGGTATTACACTCCTGCGTGCCTGCAGAAATTGCTCCCGACCCTCTCCCCCCCCCCCTTTGCTGGCGATGCCAGACAGTGGTGGGCGACTTCATCCACATCTGGTGGACCTGCCCAAACCGTACAATGTTCTGGAAGGTGGTCTTAAGCCACATCAAGGATACTCTAGGCTTCCCCATACCAAGCTCCCCCCACAGTGACCCTGCTGGGCATCAGACCATCTCCGCTCGCCGCCATGACCCACTCTGACTGGCGCCTCATTGCGCAGATGCTAGGGGCAGCAAGACAAACCATTGCTCTTCATTGGAAGAAACCCTCCCCCCACCTATCTCAGCATGGTTCTTGCGCCTTTGGCATGTCATGGCAATGGAATTACTGACGGCCCGCCTTGCCCATACGAACACCAAATTCACCCACACCTGGCAGCTGCTTATCCACCACTGCTTCAAACTAGAACACTTCGGCTGAGCTCTTTGAGGACACTCTCCTGCCATACACTCGAGGGACTCCTCGATCGGACTCTCCGCCCCACGGACCCGACATGGGACCCCTTTCCCCCTAGACGCCACATACGACTTACTCGATCCTGCTCTGGGCTCGTTTCTTCCCCTCCTCTCCCCCACATTGACATTTCTTCTCCCCCGTTCTATCTTACACCCCCAAGTTGTGTTGTTTAGTCATCACCAAAGAACTATTATCACCTGCTGCTGAAAATACACTTATGCCACTGGTGTAATGTTGAGCTCTCAACTCAAATGTGCATTATGATGCATGATATCTACACACTGTTCATGTCATAGCTAATGTATGAAGCCTTATAACCTTGCTATGCTATTCCAAAGTCTTACGCTGTTTATGATGACGACTGTTTCCGCCTAAAATCTTTAATAGACAGATTTGAATGAATTGTTGTCACGAGGAGCTTGTTAGGACGAGTGGGATCAGTTTAAGTGTTATATTGAGAAAAATGGACAAAGAAGACTGAAAATCACGAATGGGGGGGATTATGAGAGTGACATGGAGAGACAGTGAGCAAGTGCAGCCTTGGGTCCAGTTGTGAATCGGAGAGTTACCTTTGCGTATTGAAACTTTTTGTGTTCGAGTTCCTTTAGCTTACTCGTTTCAAAGTTGTCTATGTTTTAATGATGGCCGCTCTAGAAGTGATTGCCTTTTTTTTTGTGTTATAATTTTTTATTAGCATTTCATAAATACGGTACAAGAAGTATATGATAACATTGCATATCTTAAAATACGTTATAATAGAGAAAGAATAATGAATACAGTTATAAATATAAAAGCAAATGTATCAAAATCCATAAAGTAGCGGAGAAAAGTAGGGGCAAAACGTATTATATCAAATAGAAGAAATACAGACATTAAATAATAAAAAGTGAATATGAAATACTAAAGCGTTAAACAATCAGTTTGACAACAAATCATTAAAAACTGACAATAATAGAATGTCAAGATAATAAAACATAAATTACATATTTCATTGAAAGAATTCATTTAGAATATTAAGAGGGAATGCATTAGAAAGAATACAGAATCACACCAGTAGTAGGTATAAATATAATATGAAAAAGCTGACTAATTGAATACAATTCAGTATGGTCATAAGGCATTAAACTATAAGTACCCAAAGATCAATTCAGTGTAATGAACAAAGTAACCTAAGAAATAAGGGTAGTAACAGCTATATCTTTTACCTGTAGGAAAGGATCCCATACCTGTAAAAACAATTCAGTTTGATCTTGAATGTTATAGATAACTCTCTCATGTGAGGCAATTTGGATCATTGATGTTAGCCAAGTCTCCTGTGATGGCGGAGATGAGGATTTCCATTGTCTTAATATACAAATTTTAGCAGTAGCTAATGCAGGGTGGACTAGACGACATTGCGGTTTGGAAAGGGTAGGGGAGTCTTGTAAATCATGCAATAAAATTGTTGCTGGCGAGAGTGGTAAATGTAAAGGGACAGTGTTACGCAGAAATCGACCTATATATAACCAGTAAAGTTTCACCATGGGACATTTACATATGATATGTACAATGTCGCAACCAGAGGCATTACATCTCCAACAATTAGTATGCGATAATAAGCTTGCTTTATGTAATTTCACCGGAGACCAGTGCCAGTCATGAAGTATTTTAAATAAACAAAATTTTAAACGAGCCTCTCGGGCACCTTTAACTAAATTTTCCAGTAAAGTTGTCCATTGTTCATTTTTATAGGAAAGTCCTAAGCGTGATTGCCACCTGGAACGAAGGTCATGAGATAAAGGATGAGAAAATAATTGTGTTGTGAGGGTTTTGTACAGGCCAGAGATAGCCCCTTTGTGTCTCCACCAAGTATGAAGATAAAATGTTATTGGTGAAATTTGTAATATCCAGGGTTTCGAGCCTAAAGCCTTAAGAAGAGAGTTATGTAGTTGTAGATAGTTATCCTTTTGTAGTAGGGGAAGATTAAACTTCTCCACCAGCTGCGAAAAGGATTTGAGGTCCTCATCATGAAGAATCTGATCTAAGGTAAGGATACCCGCCGATTTCCATGTAGGCCAGAAGAGAGTTTTCCCTTTGATGCGTATTCCAGTGTTATTCCATATTGGGGCTTTTACATGTAGACTTGGATTAAAACCTAAAATACGGTGTGACCTTTGCCAAGTTTTACGCATTGCAGATAACATAGGATTACGGGGATCAAGACGGCTAGTACCTGACCCATACAAGGCAGAAAGACCCGATTCAGAGGATAAGAGAAATCTTTCAGTATGTACCCATTGTGGTGTGTTAGAGTTATCGTGAAGCATGTATGTAAGTTGAGATAATTGTAATGCAATTGAATAGTGTTCAATCGAGGGGAGACTCAGACCACCATTGGAATGATGGGCAATACGTTTATTGATGGCTAAATGGGGTTTGATGGAGCCCCATATAAAGGATTTAATCTTAGAATCTATGAGACGTAATGTGGATAACGGAATATGGAGAGGAAGCATTCCTAGTGTGTAAAGAAAGCGTGGGAGAATGACCATTTTCACAGCTTGTACTCTACCCCACAAAGATAAACCCAAGATTTTCCACTTATCAAAATCACGTTGCAGTTGGGTAAGTAAGGGATTTATATTATCCATAACCATGGCTTCTGTTCCCTTATTCACAAGAATACCTAAATATTTTAATCAAGAAGACTGCCAATGGAAGGGGTAACCTTGTATCACATGTTTTGAGGTGCCATCAGATATAGGAAGCGCTTCACACTTATCCCAGTTAATTTTATATCCAGAAAAAGAAGAAAAATTCTCTATGATTTGAAGTAGTGATGGTAATGATCTAGATAAATCAGTAATGGTGAGTAGGATGTCGTCTGCATAGAGATAAAGTTTTGATTCTCCCAGCGGAAGAGGAATACCAACAATCAAGGGTGATTGGCGTATTGCAGCTGCCAAAGGTTCAATAGCCATAAGAACAAAAGAGGCGATAAGAGGCAACCCTGGCGAGTTCCTCTACGGATTGGGAATGGATCAGAAACGAAACCTCCACAGTTAACTGATGCAGTAGGTTGGTCATATAACAGTTGTACCTTATTGATAAACTGATCTCCTAATCCAAATTGTTTTAAAATTTTAAATAGGTATGTCCATTCTACTCGATCGAATGCCTTTTCGGCGTCAAGTGATAAGGCTATGGCATCGTCTTGAAGAACTTTAGCAGCGTGAAGGGAGTGAGTTAAAGAACGCAAATGATTTCGAGAGGAGCGCCCAGGTATAAATCCCACTTGGGTATGATGAATTAGGGAGGGAATAACTTTACGGAGGCGAGAGGCAAGAATGCTGGCTAGGATTTTTATGTCACAATTGAGAAGTGACATAGGACGATAACTGCTACAGAGCAATGGATCTTTCCCCGGTTTAGGTAGGACTGCAATTATAGCTTTATTAGAAAGACTTCCTAGGGAAGATGTGTGTTCAGCCTCTTGGAATGCAGCATGTAAACAATCTACATTGTCGCCTGACCAACGATAAAATTCCGCAGGAAATCCATCCTCCCCCGGGGCTTTATGATATGGAAGTTTGGCTATAGCTTGTGATATCTCCTCTTTACTGATTTCTGCATTTAAAAGTGCTCTGTCTTCTGCAGAAAGGAGAGGTAAATTAATTTCTGCAAGAAAGGATGCCATTTTGTCATGGTCTACTTGGGTACCTGGGGTATAAAGAGATTTATAGTAAGAAGCAAATTCATTAACTATATCTTGAGGGCGAGTCCGCATGTTACCTGCAGATGAGTTTAAGGCTGGGATAGCCATGGCAACTTCTCTTTGTCTCAATTGTGCTGCCAGAAGTCTACCCGCCTTTTCTCCCTGCTCATAATGTCTCCCTTTCATTTTTTGTAGAGCATATTCTGCCTTAGAGGTGAAGAGACTGTTTAGTGCCATGCGGGCTTGTTCTAGTGATTTACGATTTTGTATATTGGGTTTTTCGGTGTATAAACGGGTGAAGTGCTCAATGTATTGCTCTAATTCTTTCTGTCGAGTGGCATTTCTCTTATTGACCTTAGCTGCATCTCGCATAAGTTGCCCCCGGATAGTAGCCTTAGCAGCAGCCCACATAGTCCTACCAGAAGTCACAGAACCTTGATTTAAGGAAAGATAATTGTGAAGATGATCCTGTAATTGTGTTTTACCCTTAGGCGTTTTGTGACGTTGAATATTCATCCTCCAAGGTTTGCGACCTGGTCTGGTCATCCCTGTTTGTAGCTGTAATAAGACTGGAGAGTGATCAGATATTGATGCTTCCAAAATATGGGATTCCTGAACTGATTGGACTATACCTTGAGAAATTAAAAAGTAGTCCAACCGAGAAAGAGTTCCATGAGTGGGGGATGTGAAGGTATATTCAGTGTCATCTGGGTGCGAAAGGCGCCAATGGTCTACAAGGCCGTTATCTTCAAGAATATCATTCATAAGGGCCCTGTCTGCAGCATTATGTTTATCAAGAGGGCCTGTTTTGTCGAGAATCGGATCTCTTACCAAATTCCAATCGCCCCCTATAAGGTATTGTGAAGCATCAATCTCTGCCAACAAACGATTCAGATGTAGGAAAAAGGATTTTTGGAACCTGTCGGGGCATAGACTGAACCCACACAGATATGAGTATCACCAATACGCAATTTAGCAAAAACATAACGGCCGTCTGGATCCACCCATGTTTTGGATACCATAACTGGAAGGGTTTTTCGAATGAGAATTGCCACACCACATTTTCGAGTAGGACCTGTGTCTGAGGAACTGTCGCCATGGATACTGCTGTGGAAAACCTTTCCTACCCAGTCCCTACACAATTTCT
The DNA here is from genome assembly GCA_963921515.1 of Calotriton arnoldi. NCBI lineage: Eukaryota > Metazoa > Chordata > Amphibia > Caudata > Salamandridae > Calotriton > Calotriton arnoldi. The sequence continues at coordinate 98,081 of CAWUFW010005887.1, read as the reverse complement.
TTGATTCAAGCTCGTCAAGATGTGTCTCTTGAAGAAGAGCCACATCTACTTTTTTGGATTGGAGATATGAGAGAACTTTTTTCCTCTTAATATAATGCATTAAACCATGAACATTCCATGATATTGCACACAAGGCATGGGAAATAACCATATTTGCAGGAGTATTGGAAGCTTTGTTTAACTTTTGTAGATAGAATAAGATGTTATGAAGGAAAGATTTTCCAGTAGCCAGTATAGGGAATCAAAAATTAATATAAATTCGTTACCTACAACTTTAACTTTTAACCGCGGGTCTGGGCTCACTGGAGCACCGCCACGAGTACGAACCCCCTCAGGAGGGTAGAATATTAGTATAAATATTATCAGTCAGGACTACATATTAGAAGAGCTAAAAAGAGAATAAAACCCAGAGGCCCGAGTACATATAGTAGTATGCGTCAGGAGGAAAGGTTCATTCTATTAAGAAGTATAAATAAACATAAAAACATGTCTAAAATCCATGAGTGTATGGAAATGAATTCCAGAAATTAAAGTAAGCTGCTAAATTTATCATTCATAAATACAACTTTCATAATATTCATATAGTAAACAACATTTGATAATATAGATTTATAAATAATTATTAACATAAACATTAGTGTTGTCTAAGAAACAATATCAGCAATATAGAGATAAAGAACCTATTCATAGAAGGTGAGAACAACAAAATATTCAAAGCACATGTCACAATATATAGCAGATGACCGGTATAGTATATAATTTTAAATATTATGCAGAATGAAGTTCTTCTGTTAAAAAGAGCTTAAATAAGATACATATTAAATACATTTATAAAGCTAAACATCCAGTGATACATTATAATAACATATAATAGATATAAGTAATACTCATTTTTCCAGGCTGAAAAGCAAGGTACAAGTAAAGCATAAGAATTATGGATTAGCTTAATTTAAGGAGCGAAATAAATTGATAAAAGGATATTAACTGAGGCCGTAACAATGACGATAGTATATAGCAACCATGTTTATTCTCCATCTGAGGCAGACTTTAAGGGAGATCTGGACTTATCTCTACGCTGATCTTGTGTGAGAGTAACTACAGATTGCAAGGCAGATGTTTGATCCTCATGTGCACGAATAGATTGTTCCATGTCTCTGCCTCGATGGCGAGCTTCACCAGAGTTGCGACGTCTGCCATCTATCAACTGTTGAGGTTGTGTAGAGCTTTGAGCAGACTGGTCATGAGAAATATGTTGTATATCCATGTCCTGAATTGATAAACTGTCTAGGAAATTTAAATCTTCAGGATTATAGAAATCTTTTGATTCACCATTTTTAGTGCTACGTAAACGAGCTGGGTCAAACAAGCCATATTTGATGTCCAACTTCCGTAGTTGTGGTCTCATAGCTAAGAATGATTTCCTCCTTTCGTTGGTTTCTCTCGAGAAGTCAGCTGCCATGTGGATTTCATGACCATCATAAATGTAGGATCCTTGCGTGCGAGCTAACATTAGTATCTGTCTGACTTGCTCGTGTCTCAAGAAGCAAGCAATTAGGGGCCTTGGTTGAGAATCCAGGTCTCTTCGTGGGAGCCCAATACGATGAGCATGCTGAATTTCCAGTGATGCGTCAAACGTGGTACCAAGTAGTTTGGGAAGGACTTTACATAGAAATAACCGAGCATTCTGGCCTTCAATTTTCTCTGGAAAACCAAAGAAGCGAATATTGTCTTGTCTACTGCGATCTTCCAAGTCAACAAGCTTACTGCGAAGAAGTAGAAGCTCTTGATCCCTGCTTTGTACTGAGTCAAGCCTGTTTTCTACTATCGTTAAGCGTCGGTCCAACCCTTCTGCTTTTTGATGAAAATGCGCAATATCCGCTCTAATGGATTTAGTTTCTGTCGTGAGGGAAGAATGTTATTATCCATCTCTGTCAGACGGCAACTGATAGCCGAGATTTCTTGTAGAATACGATTCATAGTTGCTCCTGACTCTGCGTTTGAGGTGACCAAAGATGGATTAGGTGGTGATGGAGGTGAACCTTTAGTATACATAGTACCCGATTGCTTATGCGCATCTGCAAAGAGAGACGGCTTAGAGTTTTTGTTGCTGTTTTTGTGAGTAGACATTCGTAAAATGATTTCTTCAAAATGTTGCGGAAACCAGTCACATATGAAGCGATTGTCGTTCAGATGCAGATAATTAGAGCACTTAGTGTTCAATATGAAAATGGAAAATTGTATTTACCATACTTAATCCACGAGACTCTTGTAAAATGAGTATTTTAGTCCCTTACCAATAGTAGTTACAAGAGTAATCTATCTCATATGACAATACACTTTATCTCATAACACAAAATATTTAGCGTTTTGTCACTTAAAACAATGTGATTATAAGTAACTAGCAGGTTATGGATTATAAGAAGAAGAAAATCAAGCTTTTACTATATTGTGCATAAAATCATTGAACCTTTATAAAATACAGTATGAGGCGGACAGGAAGCTCAAGGTATTAGTTGGAAAGCGCGTAATGCGTCACAAAATTTCCTCACACATAATATTTCCGAAGGCGGAAGAACATTATCACTAGACAACGTGGTTACAGTCGCTGAAGTCATAGTGCTGAACCATCATGAAGGGTTGCTTTTAAGGAGCAATATCAGTCTATCTGGAGACATTCTGGAAATAAATATGTCACAGAAATATAAGAAGTATTGGCTCTCCTGAAAAACTCTGTTCCTTAATTTTCTTCACTGCAAATGTTGTCAGATGGGAATTGGAGAGGATATAAAATCACAGTTGAGAGCCCTGACGATTCATATGCTAATGGGAGCGCAGAAAGGCAGCGTGTGAGGTGCTTCAGTTATTCAGCTGTACTCCGATATTTAAAAAGCACTTGCTAGAATAATATTTGTTTCAGTCAGAATTAACCCTAAAAAGGGTCATTTAGTCGCAGGAAATCAGCCACAGATGGATAAGGCAAAGATAGTTCTTACCGGCTTAAAATTACTGAAGCACAGAACGAAGTAGACCATTTTCCGCTATGCACGATAATAAAGTCCTCTCAGGAATGCAGCGAGAGAGGCGCTCCGGTTACGCAAGAGCCGAGGCTTTGTCGTGATGTGAGGCCCAATGCGCGCTTGCCGGTGCAGAAAGTATTCTAGTCAGAATTAACCCTAAAAAGGGTTGTTTAATTCCGAAATTCAGACACAAGTGTTACCGCTGCTATACAATGCCATATCTGTCACAGGGGTGGTCCCGGCTGAGGTGTAAAGTGCGCCGCCTCCGTCAAGGGTCCGTCTCGGAGCGGAACCTCACGTTCAGGCGGCCATCTTCCTTCGTGGCCAGACCACGCCCCCCTCAAGTGATTGCCTTTTAGCTTCGTTGTATGTACATTTACGCTAGGTTGATATTCTAAACATCTGGCTTGGTACCTCCCCTAGTAGGGGTCCAGGAAAGGACACCCCTGGTTTACTCCAAAGTCTTAAACGCGAGATCATCTCAGTTGGTGCCCCTTTTAAAAACATGTTCACCAGGTTTCAGAATTGGCAAGGAAATAACACAAGGATCTGACTTGTTATACTAAAGTTTTGCACAATTGTTTTCTGCCAAAGATGTATATTCTGAGTTTAGGAAGGCAATATAAAACCATTGTTTTGTCTTCGCTTAGAAACGTTCGGAGTTGTCAAGTAGCCTGTTTTGGCATTTGTACAAAACAAACTCTTACATTTTGCTCTAGTAGCTGGTTTAATCGTATTACCTAATCCGTTTTACATGGTAGCCTCACAGACGTGCTCTTGTGAAAACGAGTTTACTTAGGGACAAATTGCACAACAAATATTACTCTGCTGGGATAAAGCACCAGAATATTTCTGCATTGGCTGAAATAACTGCAGCTTTGATCACATTTGTTCAGCACATCAGTCTGGCGTGGTGCTTTATACCAACATATCGCGATAAGACTAACGTATGCTCAGAGTTTACAATAGCAGAGGAATGTTATTGAATTCAGCTCGGTTTTTTTCATGAGTTAATGAAAGGTGGTAATACTGTTCATTTCTTGGTCAGGCAGTGTTGTGCTTGGAATTACAACGGAATGCAAAGAATCTCGTGTCAAAAGGTTATGCCAGTACATGGTGATGGCTTATTTCCAGTTCCTTTGAATTATCAATTGATGATTAATTTTTATTTTATCATTAAATGGAGAAAACAATTGGAGACATCCTGTCAAATTTATGGATTACGTACATAATAGATTGACCTGCCCGTTTCGATGGGGATCTTGGTGTATGGTGTTGTCATGCTGCGTTACGTGAACATACAGTATTTCGTAATTTCTCATTGTTAAAAGAATGTGTCCAGCAATGTCAGTAGGAAGCACCTGCATTCATTGTTTTACTACCTTTGAAGACAGATGTGTCAGATAAGGCAGTGTCTGCCTCCCAAGCATCCCATTCAATCCTAAAGTTCGACTGTCTAGTAACTGTTTACCAATATCAGTTTGTTCGAAAGTGATACATCTGCCTGATGAAGATACTATTTAGGTCTGCAGGGAAATTCAGAATTAGATTGTGTAGATGTATGTGATTTTAATGATGACCTAATCGCGAAAGCCATAATTATCTCCTGTCATTGTTCACTTACATTGCTGGGTGCCAGTTCACTGCTTTGCTTATGTGCTTTATCATGACTGTACTTGATTTAGCATTCGTTGTAATTCCTCTGCTGTCCACAGTCCCAGCATGGATTATTTACAGCAAAGTAGTGCTGATCCCAATATAATTCAACCACCAGCATGCAATCGTTGGCTGGTTTGGCCTATAAAAGAAAAAGCAAGCCGGACCTAATCCCACCAGAGTTCAAGTAGAAAGTTACTTGGACAGACCAATATCAAAGTTGCTAGAACTCATGTAGAGCTTTGTGAAAGGATAAGCAGACGCCAAAATACTACTTTCACTCATTGGAAGCACTCACTCACCTAGAATAGTGACTATGGATGAAGTTTGCATTTCAGGTGGTGCCATTAAAAGGAGTGGGTACACAGCAATATAGTGCATTGTATATACTTTTGACAAAGAGACGGTGTTCACATTGCATATTTCAGAAAGTATATCTGCATACAGTTCTTTACTTTGTGAACCTGTTGTCATGGCACTAAAGTAAAACAATTTAACTATGCAAGAATGATTTGAGATTAGCACTGGGTCTTTATAACTAGTTAAGGCATCCAAACAGCAACCACTTCCTAAACAACAAAGCCATATACAAGCAATAAATATATACACACACATGCCCCCCCCCCATCCCCTCCGCAGCTCTTGTCCAAAGATTATGTAAGCCCCATCACCAAAACCTCATGGGAGCACAGTGGGAAATTGCACCAAATGCCTCAGCCTTAGGAGACAGCTCACCCATTATTGGCAGACCATGAAATCCAATGGCTGCTGGGGCCTGATTCAAAGCCCATTTTCTCCCTCTGTACATATTACGTTTTTGTGAAGATCTAATGATGTGATGTCTTAGGACAAAGACTAGCGTTGCCTATAACCACATATAATAAGCACCGGCAAAGCCAACATGTCCTCTTTTAAAACAAAATATGCAACAACAATGCAAGACGGTCTGGCTTTTTGTTTAAAGGGGTTGGTGATAGTTGGGCAACATTGGGTGTATTTCTCCCAACTGTCCTTAAAAAGGAAATACCTTAATGAAACCATCTCTTGAGCTAAGCCAGTTTGGAAGCTGGGAGTAGTGTCACTTTGTTGAACAGACCTCATTAGCATACTGTACCTTCAGAGAAGAGTGTTCTAAAAAGGTGTCATAAGATAGTTACTGTGTAAGTGGTGTACCTAAAAGGAATAAACAACAAATATTGCGTAGCTAATATATATATGACAGTGTACTAGTAATTTCAGTGCATCTATAAGAAAGTGCGTGTTTGTGTGTGTGTGTAGTCTACTCTGTGAACAAAAAAAGTTGTAAACCAAACAAAATGCTATCATGACATCACTGTGCAGTGGTGATTATTAAATAGCCATACCCTGTCGTAAAGACAAACAGGGCGTACATCCCACACAAACCCCTTAAACCAGCAATTACATTTCCATAGTGTCAGTAAAGTAAATGTATCAAAGAACACACACTGACTCTGAATTACCAGCAAAATGTCGTGTTGATGCTGTAGTCTAATATGAAGGCTAATTTAGCCCCATCACCAAACCCCAGTGGAAACAAAAATTGGACAAAGTAGCCACTCGATATGCCATGGCCTTGATGGACAGCTTATCCGAGCAATGGCAAACCATGAAAGCAGTGGCTGAAGGAGTCTCACCTAAAGCCCTCTCTCTCTATTTCTCACATGTACTTTTTCGAAGTATTGATAATATGATGTCTTCCAAACAGCTAAATCTGTCAATTTGCCTGGTCTAAAAAAATTAAATAAAAAGGGAGCTAGAGTATCAAACAATTACAGAAAAACATGGAATTTTGATGATCCTAGGTACCGTGTGGCAATATAACAGAATAACTATCTTTGCTTCTTTGATGATACTGAAGATGACGTTTGTGAAGACTTCTAGTTACTATCTAGAGGTTGTCAAACCGAGACAAAGCTGGATTCCTGCTGGCATGGCTGGCCAACCAGACTAAGAGGGGCTCACAACTACTGGAAATTAGCGCACCTCAGGGCACCAGACTCCACAAACAGTCCGATAAACCAATCCTTCACTGATTATTACACCCCACAATACTCCAGCACTCATCAGAATAGAGGGGACAGTATACAACACTTCCTAGAGTGATTACCCCCTCCAGCGCCTTACGCCGGAGGATGCAGTTGAAATGTGATTGGGTTTTCAGTAGAAGAGATTGGGGCAGAGGTGGGACGAATGGCCCTGGGTAAAGTTCCGGGCATAGGCAGCTCCCGAGTAGAATTTTGTGCAACACTTATCAAGACTCTGGCTACTCAGCTGGCTCCATCTATCATGAGTTAAAGGAAACATATTCCCTTGGGGCAGGTAATCTCCAGGCTATGGCAGTGGAATTACTGACATGCAGAGTTTGCTTGGGTCACCACATTACCGGGATACATACCCGTGGCTTTATGCATTATATCTCACTATACACCGACGATATGCTGCTGTTCCTGGGTAACAGGCAAGAAGACCCTGAGAAGGCAGTACAACTCCTCACCTGTTTTGGAGATGCATTCAGGCTGCCCATAAACTGGCACAAGACCAGCGTGTTCCCCATATGGGTTCCCTCTAGTGATGTGCCAGACACACACGGAATGCATTGGGAACTGACCTCAAGAAAGTACCAGTCTACAGAACCCCCCCGACCTTATTTAGAGTAACATAGGGGCGGCGATCAGGGGCCTCAGGGCCAGCGTGGTCTTCTGGAAAACACCTCCCCATCTCAGTTGCTGGCAGGATTGCTAAAGCCAAGATGGTAGTGCTGCCTCGCCTGCTCTACTATTTTGTGACCGGTGCATATTCCCAGCGGTAAATTTAAAGATTTAGTCTCTATCTTGGTAGACTTGTGTCTCCAGGAGGTACGAGAGGTACCTGAGGAACCTCCTCCGCCTGATACATAGCCTCCAGATTTGTTGCGGTCTCTTCTACTAAACTCCAAATGAATAACACCTGGCATTCGCACCAACCTAGATATTGCTGGATGCGCTCACTGCAGAAATCCCACACAGTTATACCTTATTCCCTTGAGCTTCCACTACGGGCTCTGACCAATCTTGTGTGGAAGGAGCTTGGTGGGAGGCTACGGAGGTGGGTAGAAATGAGAATGGGAAAGGTTGGCGACCTGTTTCGCCAGTGGGGGGCCTTAACCTAACGACAAGCTCAGAGGAGAATACAGCATCCCAGCGGCGCATTTTCTACTACATGGTGCACTATTGGTGGCCATGAAACTGCTTGGGGGGGAAGGGGAGGGGAGGTTCCGAACCCCTGACACACGAGGCCTACTGATATATATGCTCTACTGGGACCACATGCGGACTAGTATCAGGGCTATACCAAGCACTGCAGGCAGACATGATACAGCTGCTCACCCATCTTTAAAAGAAATCGGAGGAAGATCTAGACAACCGGATCTCTGAGGGAGACTGAACCCAAATCCTAGTAGTGAGTTTGAAAATATCCCATAATGTGCGATTTAAACTAATTCATTACTATATTCTGCACCTGTCATACCTCACCCTTGGCACACTCAATACCTATTTTCCTAAGACTTCACATACATGCACCAGATGCCACCTGGAGGGTGCACGAATGCTGCAAATGGATTTGGGGATGCCCTCTGCTGACTGGGTGCTGGACCAAGGTACTCCGCCCCTGACAGATTACAGACCGTAACATTGACTTGTCATGTATGACCTGCATCCTAGGTTTACCCTCGACCAGCCAAAAAAAGACTGACTTCATGTTTCATAGACCTGGTCTTGGTTCTTGCCAAGCGTTGTATAACCCTATGATGGAAGGCGCCTACGATGGAAGGCTGTCCTCCTTAGTTGGGCAGGATGGGAAGGGGGGGGGGGGTTCTCTGTGATGCTAGGAGTGGTAGGAGAACACTGGACTTCACTAGAGACTGGGAGAACTTGGTAGAGATTACAAGATAGAATATGACCAAAGAAAATAATGCCTCATCCCAATGAAGGATCCCCCTCCAACTGGCACAGAGGCATTGGACTAAGGATGATAAGATTGGGCCCACCGCCACCAACCAGGGAACTGATTGTGGGCTTGGACAGATAAATGACAATGGGTGACCCTGAAAGGCACTGAACAAACCCCACCTTGGTGGACGTCCCGGGGATGTGGCCACCCTCCCCTCTCTTTCACCATTTCCTTATTATATGACCACTGGGATACAGGAAAGGGACGAGAGGAGGCGGATGGGATTTTTGTTGCGTTGGGATCAAATAGTTTAATGGTTGATAGATTTTAACTTCGACGTGCAACTACTGATATGCACTGCAGTATTATAATAAATAATTGTTCAAATTGATCGTTCTTTATCCTATTTTGCAGAAAGGTACTATGATGTTATTACTTGCTATCTGTATATAAGCCTGGTGCAATCATATGAAAACTCATTAAAATACGTTTACAAAAAAAATTGTAGTTTTCAAACATAGCCCTTCATTATAATAAGAATTTGTTAAAAGTGGGTTTATGTTTGAGTGATGAAATGGTGAATCTATCCTTTATAATTCGGATGTGGATGAATTGAACCAAATTGATTTGGTGGTGTGAATCAAAGTTGGAATTGACACTTTTCACTGTCTCTTATGTTACAGCTTGTAGGATTACCTTCTGGCTCATTATTTGAGAGGGAGGAACAATTAAAATACTTTTGAGCTTTGATAAATTTAGTTTAGGATGTTGAATGCACAGCTCGCATATAACAGAAGAAATCTTGACTTCGAGCAACCATGAGGTACAGATAATTCTCATTGTCAATCATTAATTCCAGTGATTTTCAAGGGCAGAGTTTTGTTCCAGTGACACAGCGAGCATGGGACCCACGTCTGGGCATACTCATGCCACTTAGGGCTGTACATGAAACACACAGACGTTCATGGGAGGAATGCTTGCAATTTGTCTAACCACTAGCAATCAGTCTGGATAGCATCCCAACCCATTGTTCTTTTGATCACCATGCCACCTCAGTTTGAGCCTAGCCATATGCAAATCAGTCTTGACCCTGCTCCTTATGGGAACAGTTCAGCCCAAATTGCCAGACCAGGTCCTTCCTGAACCCGAACACAAGTAACCCAGGGCCAGTTTCGCCCTAGTTATGGGCTCATCAGCCAGGTACAGCCTTGGTTGCAGTTACACAGTGAGCATGGGACCCACGTCTGAGCATACCCATGTCACTTAGGGCAGTACATTAAACACGCACACAAGGTGATGGGAGGAATGCTTGCATTTTGTCTAACCACTGGCAATCGCTCGGGATAGTATCCCAACCCTTCGTTCTTTTGCTCACCATGCCACCTCAGTTTGGACCCAGCCATAGGCAAATCAGTCTTGACCCTGCTCCTCATGGGAACAGTCCAGCCCGAACTGCCAGGCCAGGTCCTGCCTGAACCGGAACACAAGCAATCCAGGACTGGTTTCACCCTAGTTACGAGCTCATCAGCTAGGTACAGCTTGGTTCCAGTGCCACAGTGAGTGGGACCTGCAGGTCTAGTAACATTTTTATGATTTGTCGAGGCCTGGGTATGGAGTCAGCGTACAGCCGCACAATACCACCTCATGGCTGCTACAAACGATTCAAAATCCCGTCTGGTGTCTATGGGTTATTCTAAGTTGTGGAATCTGCAGTTGGAGCATCCACCAGAAAGCGTGTTACCGAAGGTAAGTAACTTCTTTATCAGGGTCGATCAGGGGTGCTGCAACCGGTAGCATTCTATTCGCCTGGAGTTGGATCAGGATCTTTTTCACATTCAAGACTGAGCTGGATTTGTATGTGCTGTAGTCATCGGCCCGTTTCTCGGTCTTGTGGATCACAATCAGAGTTACATGATTGTATACCTCAGGGTAATGGCATTTCTGAATGCGCATCCTGGAACATTTTGTGCAGCTTGGAGCCCAACATTCCGGATTGTTTTTTAAAGCTCTATCAGTAAGCATTTCAGACAAGTATTTTCTGAGATTGAAGCTGGCCAATGGCAGATGTTATTCCCTCCTACCGTTAGGACCTGTTTTAAAAATAAACAGTTCTTTTCTGGTAGATAGAGAAATGTGTTGTCACTAAGGAGATCCTCCATAATGAAGTTATCTTCGTGTAACAGAGTTTGATACAGTGTCGCTTAATACTGTACAAAAACTTGACCTTCTCCCACATTGACATGGCCAGGTTTAGAATCTGAGCCAAAACAAATAGTAGTCCTCGGCACCTCCCATGACAGGCAAGAATGCTATATCAAGTCATGATTTTTGTCATTGCATTTTGATAATTTTAGTTTGATTCCTATTATAGATGCTGTACTACAACAAATAGAATGCAAAGGCAAACACATCCATACAAGCTACTCAATCCATACATGGAGCAACATTGAGATCAATATACATACATGTGTAACACTGCTTATTTGAAAGAAAAGGCAAAATGTAATATGTCTATTGCTATTTACTAAGTGCTGTTCAAATCTATTTCGTGATAAGTGTAATATTTCACATAGTAAGGGGTGGCGCTGGCCAGATCCTAAGAAAATCTATAGGCCTGGACACTAAGGGCCAAAGAAAGCACAGGATATGCAAGACACTGATTGTTTTTTGAACTTATAAAGTCTGAGCTCAAAGATGCCATCCTGCTTCCATTAGAGGACTGTTCTTAATAAATAGTCCCAAGACTAATGATTACAAGAAGCAATGCTTAAATGAGAGATTGGTGGCTTGCTTCTGGACATGTAATTTGTTAACGTGTGGCATTACACTAAGAATAATACTGCTTCACTCTGTGGCACTCTGTCAACAGCCAGTAGAAGTAATGTTATTTGCGGAAATTGTGTAAGTTTTGAAAATAATCCCTGCTCCTATAGCCCTCATTGACTTCCGCTGATTTAATGAAAAGAAGTGTCAACCCGCCGTAGTTCACAGCTGTATGAGGGAGATATAGATAGAACATATCGAATTCCCATTTTTCCCACTGATCAGATTTCCTGTTTTTTTATGTTGGCTCCACGTACATTTCTCAGTAGCTATAATGAAGTATATCGCAACATAATTACATCAGCAGTACCATTAAAGTTGATCCATAGCTTTCTTTTCTTTTTTTTTTATATAAATCTTTTTATTGACCATTGTGAATCGATAACTTGCTTTACAATCAAAAGGAAGTAGTACAGTATGATAGAGACAATCGCTTTGCAAGGTTAGCACCATACAGTAGTTCATCATGAGTAACAGCTTTCATGGGGAGGGTGGGTCGTCATTTGTGTCGCTACTTGGAGGAGTACAAATATTCCCTCGGTAGTCATTCCATGCATTCCAGACTAGGGACCACTTTTTGGGGCAGCCCGAGCCACATAGACCGTCTTTTCCCTAAACATGCACCAATCTAGGTCTGCCTTCCATGCCACCACCCTAGGTGGTTGTGCAGCTCCCCACAATTGTGCAATGTTTCTCTTCGCTAACATTAATCCTAGTGTGACCCATAGTTTGCTCTTAGTATTCAGATCTGTGGGTTCCCATATGTTCAAAAGGTACCTCTTTGCTTCAGGATGGATGGCGATAGCCAACACTTCGCTCATAATATTGTGTATTTTGCGCCAGTACTGTTGCATGTGTTCGCATTCCCATAATATATGCATAAAAGTGCCTATTCTGCCGCAGTGCCTTCTGCAATCCCCCCCCTCTATTTTCCCCATCTGGACCAGGCAGGGCACCGTGATGTAAACACGATGTAGGATTTTGAGTTGGACGAGTCTCAACCGAGCCGAGATTGCTACTTCCCTGGGGGAGGCAACTGCTATCTGCCACTCCTCGTCATCTATTTCTAGGCCGTCTCCTACCTATTTTTCCCTTGTGTGTTGAAGTGGGTCCGGCACGTTGTTAACCAATTTCTTATATGTCAGTGAGATAGCCCTCTCTGGTAAATAGCCGTCAAGCAACCTGTCTTCGAGTGGCGTGTATTCTGGGGGAGAGGACCCTTTCGGCAGGTGTGCCTGCAATGCGTGTCGAACCTGCAGGTATCTAAAATATTATGAGTTGGCCAAGTCGTGCTCCTGTTGCAGGGAGGCAAACGTTTTAACTTCGCCCTCCACCCACATGTCTCCTATCTTGGAGATCCTGATTAAATCCCATTTGTCGAACCCGTTTGAAGTCCACAGATTTCCTAGTTTTTCAGAGTCCCATATAGGGGTGGCCAGCGTGAGTGACTGTTCCAACCCCATGCTTCTATTCGCAGCGTGCCAGACCTGAACTGAGTGTCCTGTCGGCCCTGTTAGTTGATGTCTTCGGGGTTTAGAGTACAGTGCCCTATTGTAGTTCCCTCCTGGCAAAAGCCACCTGTCCATGGCATAGCCCGGGTCGTCCACTCGTCTATAGGTGCAATGGTTTATTGCCGCAAGGTGGGTTGCCCAATAGTATCTCTTAAGGTCAGGGAGACCAATTGCTCCGTCGTACCAGTTTAGCGTTAGTTTGGCCAATGCTATTCGGGGTTTCCCGTTCCACAGTAGGTCTCTCTGCAGGCCCTCTATTTCTCTGAAGTAACTTGCGGGAACTGGGTCCATGGAATTCTGCAATACATATAGGAAGCGGGGTAGGGACATCATCTTAAATAACGTCGCTCTGCCCAGCAGTGAGAGAGGGAGTGTCTTCCAGTTTGTTATATCTCGCTTCAATCTTTGCAGTGGGGGAAGCAGATTTCGCTCAAATCGAAGGTTCTGGTTCGATGTGACAAAGATACCCAGGTACAGAAAACCGACTGTGGTTATCTGCATGGGGCAATCTCGGGGCGGGGTTGGCCGGGTCCCACTAAGGACATATATGAGGGACTTACTCCAGTTTATGGAGTATCCGGAGTACCTACCGAAGGCTGCAAAGATGTCTAGCACCCTTATCAGCGAGGCTTTAGGGGAGGCTAAAAACAGGAGAATGTCGTCCGCATACAGTGAAATACGGTCCTCCCACGCAGCCGACCAGCGCAGCCCTCGTATCACAGGATCTCTGCAGATCCATGACGCCAAGGGCGAAAAGGATAGGGGACAGCAGACATCCCTGGCGGGTCCCCCGGCTCAACGCAAACACGTCGGATTTCTTGTTGTGAACTACAACTTGCGCTAGGGGTTCCGAGTATAGGAGTCGTACCCACTGGATAAAATTGGGCCCAAATCTCATCTTACCTAGGACTGCGAAAAGGTATGGCCACTCGATAGTATCGAATGCCATGGTGGCGTCTAGTGAAACTATTATTGTGTCTTCTTGGATTGTGGCTATCCTCCCCATCTGTTAGAAATGGGATTTTTGGCAGGCTAGGGCATGTGCCAAAGCCAGGCAGAAACCACCACTCTAGTCAGGATAAGGGAGTTACACTCCTAAAATAACCCCTGCTCACCCCCTTGGTAGCTTGGCACGAGCAGTCAGGCTTATCTTAGAGGCAGTGTGTAAAGCATTTGCACATAACCACCAGTAATACAGTGTAAACACTACAAAAGGACACCACACCAGTTTAGAAAAATATCCAATATTTTTATATACTTAAGACAAGACCAAAAACGATAAAAACCCACAATACAGTACTCAAAAATCTTCAATGATCAAAATACGCTTGAAACACAGTTCCTTGATGTTGATTGCTCCGTCCGGGGCTATCATGGCGTCGTGAGCAAACAAATCTAAACAGTTCTGGCTGACCGCGGCGTCCCGGGCCAGCTACGGTGTCTGGAAGACCCGCAAACAGTACCTTTTAGAAATGCAGGGCGTCGATGACCTCTCGTTGAGCTTCCGAAAACACGGCGTCCGCAGGCGTCTGTTCCGGAGGTCGGTGCAGGAGTCGTCGGGGCACTCGAAGTCACACGCGTTGCAGGTCGATCTCTCTGATGGAGTCAGGAGCGCTGGCGTCGGGTGCTGCGGTGCGAAGTGCAGCGGTGCGGCGTGCGGTGCCCTCAGTTCGCGGTGCGAGCAGCGGCTCCGTGGCGGCATCAAATGGCGTCGTCGGTGAGACCAGGGTCGCGGTGCGAGATGAAGGCGGTGCTCGCCACGATGCTGGCAGGTCACGGTGCAAGCAGCGGTGTCATTGCGGAAGCGCTGTCGGCTGACGAACTGGAGTCGATGACGCCGGCGTCGGTAGGCCAAGGCTGCGGTGTAGGATGAGGGCGGTGCGTCGTCTAACTTACGAGCGGTGCCCCCGAACCACGGTGCAAGCAGCGGCATCGATCTCGGCGGGAAGTGGCGGCATCAGGCAGGCCAAGGCGTCCTCGTGAAGCAAGGCGGTGCGGAGTGCGGTGCCCAAAGGTCGTGGTGCGAGCAGCGGCTCAGTGGCGTCGTCAACAGGCGTCGTCGGTGGGACCAGGGTCGCGTTGCGGCGGTGCCCTCTGCGGTGCCAAAGCGAGGCGGTGCGGAGTGCGGTGCCCACAGGTCGCGGTGCAAGCGTCGGCTCGGTGGCGGCATCAACAGGCGTCGTCGGTGAGACCAAGGTTGCGGCGCGGCGTTGCGGCGGTGCCCTCCGCGGTGCCAAAGCTTCGGCGTGAAGTGAGGCGGTGCAGAGTGCGGTGCCCACAGGTCGCGGTGCAAGCAGCGGCTCGGTGGCGGCATCAACAGGCGTCGGTGAGACCAGGGTTGCGGCGGTGCCCTCTGCGGTGCCTTCAGGACACGGAGTCGGCAGTGGCGTCATAGACGTCGTTGAGTTGGTGTTCTTCGGGTTGCAGCACAAAACACACAGTCCCCAGTGCTGCGGGTTGAAGAACTTGAAGTCTTTGCTGTTCCTGAGACTTCGTGAACAGGGGGCAAGCTCTACCTCAAGCCCTTGGAGAGACTCACAAATTAGGTTGCAGAAAGTCCAGTCCAGGCCTTTCACTGCCCAAGACAGAAGCAGCCACTGCAGGTCAGCCCAGCAAAGCACCCAGCAAAGCAGTCGTTCCTTTTCGCAGCTTCTCCGGCTCTTCTTCTTGGCAGTCTTCTTGTTCCAGATGAGTTCTAAAGTTCAGGGTTTGGGACCCAGCATTTATGTCCAAAAATCCTTTTATCTCTTAGGCAGAGAGGGCCTGTTCCCGGTCAGGACCAGTTATGCCTTCTCTGGTGTGAATTCCTGGCAGGAGGTGGAGACGGCATTTGTCAGAGGCAGAGCAGGCCCTTTGAGGTGCAAGGAAATCTCCTCCCCCTTGCCCCATCGTAACCCACGTCTCTTCAGCCCTTTCCTGACCTACCTAGACCATCTGGCGCCCTTTCCTGCTCCCCCAGCCTTCTGTCATCCAAAACCCAGACAGGCAATCCACATTCCAGCAGAGGCACACGGGATGACTGAGCAAGAAAATACCCACTTTCCAAAAGTGGTATTTTCAAACACAGAATGTAAAAATCACCTTCACTAAAAGAGGCATCTTTAGATTCTGAGTTCAGGCATACGAAACTTCATTTTCTTACCGAATTCCCTGGGCCAGTTATGTTCATAAGATGTTATGAACAAACCTCCCATTCTGTCCTATGGGGAACTGGTAGCCTTGCAATAGTGAAAAACGAAA
The DNA here is from genome assembly GCA_963921515.1 of Calotriton arnoldi. Lineage (NCBI taxonomy): Eukaryota > Metazoa > Chordata > Amphibia > Caudata > Salamandridae > Calotriton > Calotriton arnoldi. Next base: position 81,883 of record CAWUFW010005887.1, on the reverse strand, counting down.
TTGGCTGTAATTCACTATTAGGACATGCCACACACACCAGGGCATGTCCTACCTTTCACATACATTGCACCCTGCCCACAGGGGTACCTTGGGCCTACCTGAGGGGTGCCTGACATGTAAGAAAAGGGAAGGTTAGGGACCGCCCAGTGTGTGCACTGGCCAAGTCGACATGGCAGTTACAAACTGCGCGCAGACTCTGCAATGGCAGGTCTGAGTTACCATTTTCAGGGCTACTCACGGGGGTGGCACAACCAGTGCTGCAGGCCCCCGGGTAGCATTTGATTCACCGGCCCTGGCACACGCAGTGCACTTTTACTAGGGGCTAACAGGTAAATCCAATATCCAATCAGGGAAACACCCATCCATAACACAATTTACACAGAGAGCATATGCACTTTAGCACTGATTAGCAGTGGTAAAGTGCCCAGAGTCCTAAAACCAACACAAACAGGTCAGGGAAAAATAGGAGGAAAAAGCAAAAGGTTTGGGGATAACCCTGCAAAAAGTGCCATTTCCAACACAACCCCCTTCCAGCCTAAAGCCAGTGGAGACCAATCCATACCTCGATGGGCTTCCCTGCTGGGGCGATAGAACACGGAACCTGGCCCGCAACAGCAGGGTTTCCTTCCCGTTTTACGCCTTCCTGCACCTAGTTGGATTCCTCTATCCATACTCTCAGGGCCCACTAAGCTGACCCATGGGGGACCCTTCTCCTCACCTGTGGACTCCATCTGTGCAGCACCTAAACTTACTTGGCTCATTGATGTGTCCCAACAGGCAGACAGGACCCCCATGGCCAACACAATCGTGTGGCCCAGTCCACCTCCGGGGTGTGACTCCTGCCCCCCTCCCAGGGGCAACTCTGTCCACCAGGACAGCCAGCCACAGTGGCCACTGACAAATGTCAGTGATGAGAGCCAGGCCTTAGGCCTTTCAGGCCACTCCAACCGCTGTGGCATCAGAGAGTGGGGGGCGGTAGCCCCAGGTACCTGGCACCCTTTCTCCACTCTCCCCTCTGCCAAGTCAGGTATGGCATCCTGACACTGGCCCACTAGCCCAGGGCCCTCTACCTTGCGGCTGGACAGGAGACTGGGGTGGGCTCTCCCACACCCTCTCCTTCTCCCTGGGGCTCTGTACCCTCCCACCTGGAGCGGTACCCCCCTCCAGAATTGTCAGGGCACCTGCTCAATTCGCCCACCAGTTCAGGGGTGCTATCCTGCAACTGGTACACCAGCCCAGGGTCTGTACCCTGAGGCTGAACAAGGAACTGGGGTGGGCTCCCCAACACCCGGTCCTCCTCCCTGGGGCTCTGTACCCTCCCAGCTGGAGCGGCACCCCCAGAAGACAACCTGGTAGGGGCACTGTTAGCAGTCGCCCCTTCCCCCAGGTCAGGAGGGACACCCTGAACCTGGTCCTCCAACCCAGGGTCTGTACCCTCAGGCTGACCAGAGGTCTCGGACGAGGCTCTCCTCCCCTCACCCCTCCTTCTGGGGTCCTGCACTCTCCTCCCAGGAGAAGCACCCCCAGAACCAAAAACTGTCAGGACGCTGGAACCGGACCTCCTACACAGTTCTTCCACCAGTTCAGGGCCTTGACCCTGCAACAGATCCACCACCCTCGGATCTAAACCCTCAGGTTGAACTGGGGTCAGAGGCGAGGACTCCCTCCCTCTGCACCCCCTTCCAGAGTTCTGTACCCTCCCACCCAGAGTGGTGCCCCTAGAAGACAAACCGGTCAGGACACTGCTTACAGTCCTCCTTCCCTCCAGGTCAGGCAGGACCTGAACCTGGCCTCCCAACCCAGGGACTAAACCCTGCGGCTGAGCACCTGCCCGACGCACCAGGATTTCCTTGGGAGCACGCAGGCCCCCCCTGAGGGTAACACATGACTCATGTGTTGTGTGACAGTCTGCCTGGCACAGATCTCCCGACCCCTCTCCATCTGACAGTGCGCGAAGATCCCCCAGGACAGAAGTGGTGTCACCATGGTCACTCCTAGGAGGCTCAGCCCTTCTGGCTGGCCTCTGACCCACTGGTCCTCCCACTGGGGAACGCATCCCCCTCTCACCCCTCCATCCGGACTTCTGCACCCTCCACTTAGGAGCGGCACCGCCAGACACCAGAACAGCTGGAGCTCTGTTTACAGACACTCCACGTTCTCCTGACAGTAGGAGATCCCCCTGAACAGACGGCCTACCAGTACAGCCTAGGCTCCCCACCTGGTGCTCCCTCCTGGAACCACCCAGGCTCTGGGACCGGGTTTTGGGCACCTTGGGCCGCAGCCCATTCCTTCTCCGCGGAGACAGGATGTGAGTCCCTACACCCTTCCCACGACATCGGGACGTATCGGGGCTACCACAAACCTTTCCCACCACCCTTGGTTGGGAAATACCTAAGTCACTTCCTTCCGGGTCAGCCCCAGATGCTTCTCCAGACCCTCTGGAATCCACCAAAAGGTCTGCCTCCAGTGCAAGCTCCCTGGGGTCAGAGAACTCACACTCCACTGGGTGTTGGCATAGCTCTGGAAAACAGGGACTTAAAATATGCTCTCCAACAATTGAATCACACAGCCCCACACAGGTGTTAACCAAACTACCCTTCACCCAACCATCCAGTGCCTCAGAAAAGTACCCCACAGCATTCTCACAAGACTGGTGAGGCAGTGTCTGACTGTTGCTGTCTCTTAACCCATACTCTTCTGGCTGGTCTCCATACTCACTTACTAGGGCTTCTATCATGGGGGAACCCCTCTCCCTCCACCTCTCATCTAGAGTCAGTAGGGTGTCCCTCCCACTACTAGGAAAATGATCCCCTGTGCCAGTTCCCCAATCCACCTCAGGGACACTGCGCACCACTGGAGTAACCTCACAATCGTGAACCCCCTGGTGTATTGCAACCCCCTCCTTGAAGTAGGGCCCCAAATCTGTGTGTGTGTGTACCTCATCCTCAGTACTGGACCTAACACTTTTGCTGCCACCATCTGGGCTGGGCCTAGCCCTACTGGCTTCCCAGTCCAGCGCTCTCATTTTAATGTCATGGTCTAACATCATCCTTTTCTCCTCCAAGGCTAACTTAAACTTCTCCAGTTCCACAACAATTCTTCCCGCCTGTCCTCCAGCTCCTCTGGGGACAAACTGCTGCTGCCTGGTTTAGAGGGTGCCCCCCTTCCCAAAAGCACCCCCACCCTTGGAATAGGCTCCTCTGCCTCCATGCCGAGATCTCCAGACAGCTCACTCGCATGTCTGGCTGCTACCCAGGCCCTCAGCGCCTTTTGTAGCTCCTCTTTTCTGGTGAGGTCCCTTATTTGGATTTTGAGGTTTTTGCAGATCGCCTTCAATCCCTTAACATTGTAGGTTTCTAACCTCTCCTCCTCAAAGGCCACTTCCAAGGATGCAATTGATTCAGGCATGTTGTACTGGAAAGTTCAAGTTCAAAACCAATGGAAAGGCTAAAATAGACCCCAAAAAACCAGTATGTGGTACGTAATGGTCTGCGATATGGTAGTAGCGCCCACCAATCACTGTAAGTCAAGTGCAAACGTAAGTCCTATCCTCACCGCTGACAACCAATGTTAGAAATGGGATTTTTGGCAGGCTAGGGCATGTGCCAAAGTTAGGCAGAAACCACCACTCTAGTCAGGATAAGGGAGTTACACTCCTAAAATAACCCCTGCTCACCCCCTTGGTAGCTTGGCACGAGCAGTCAGGCTTATCTTAGAGGCAGTGTGTAAAGCATTTGCACATAACCACCAGTAATACAGTGTAAGCACTACAAAAGGACACGACACCACACCAGTTTAGAAAAATATCCAATATTTTTATATACTTAAGACAAGACCAAAAACGATAAAAATCCACAATACAGTACTCAAAAATCTTCAATTATCAAAATATGCTTGAAACACAGTTCCTTGATGTCGATAGCTCCGTCCGGGGCTATCACGGCGTCGTGAGCAAACAAATCCAAACAGTTCTGGCTGACCGCGGCGTCGCGGGCCAGCTACGGTGTCGGGAAGACCCGCAAACAGTACCTTTTAGAAATGCAGGGCGTCGATAACCTCTCGTTGAGCTTCCGAAAACACGGCGTCCGCAGGCGTCGGTTCCAGAGGTCGGTGCAGGAGTCGTCGGGGCCCTCGAAGTCACACGCGTTGCAGGTCGATCTCCTCTCTGATGGAGTCAGGAGCGCTGGCGTCGGCAGGCGTCGGGTGCTGCGGTGCGAAGTGCAGCGGTGCGGCGTGCGGTGCCCTCAGGTCGCGGTGCGAGCAGCGGCTCGGTGGCGGCGTCAGATGGCGTCATCGGTGAGACCAGGGTCGCGGTGCGAGATGAAGGCGGTGCTCGCCACGGTGCTGGCAGGTCACGGTGCAAGCAGCAGCGTCGTCATTGCGGAAGCCCTGTCGGCGGACGAACTGGAGTCGATGGCGCCGGCGTCGGTAGGCCAAGGCTGCGGTGTGGGATGAGGGCGGTGCGTCGTGTAACTTACGAGCGGTGCCCCCGAACCACGGTGCAAGCAGTGGCGTCGATCTCGGCGGGAAGTGGCGGCGTCAGGCAGGCCAAGGCGTCCTCGTGAAGCAAGGCGGTGCGGAGTGCGGTACCCACACGTCGCGGTGCGAGCAGCGGCTCGGTGGCAGCGTCAACAGGCGTCGTCGGTGGGACCAGGGTCGCGTTGCGGCGGTGCCCTCTGCGGTGCCAAAGCTTCGGCGCGAGGCGGTGCGGAGTGCGGTGCCCACAGGTCGCGGTGCAAGCAGCGGCTCGGTGGCGGCGTCAACAGGCGTCGTTGGTGAGACCAGGGTTGCGTTGTGGCGGCGCCCTCTGCGGTGCCAAAGCTTCGGCGTGAAGCGAGGCGGTGCGGAGTGCTCTGCCCACAGGTCGCGGTGCAAGCAACGGCTCGGTGGCGGCGTCAACAGGCGTCGTCGGTGAGACCAGGGTTGCGTTGCGGCGGTGCCCTCTGCGGTGCCTTCAGGACACGGAGTCGGCAGTGGCGTCGTAGACGTTGTTGAGTTGGTGTTCTTCGGGTTGCAGCACAAAACACACAGTCCCCAGTGCTGCGGGTTGAAGAACTTGAAGTCTTTGCTGTTCCTGAGACTTCGTGAACAGGGGGCAAGCTCTACCTCAAGCCCTTGGAGAGACTCACAAATTAGGTTGCAGAAAGTCCAGTCCAAGCCTTTCACTGCCCAAGACAGAAGCAGCCACTGCAGGTCAGCCCAGCAAAGCACCCAGCAAAGCAGTCGTTCCTTTTCACAGCTTCTCCGGCTCTTCTTCTTGGCAGTCTTCTTGTTCCAGATGAGTTCTAAAGTTCAGGGGTCTGGGACCCAGCATTTATGTCCAAAAATCCTTTGATCTCTTAGGCAGAGAGGGCCTGTGCCTGGTCAGGACCAGTTCTGCCTTCTCTGGTGTGAATTCCTGGCAGGAGGTGGAGACGGCATTTGTCAGGCAGAGCAGGCCCTTTGAGGTGCAAGGAAATCTCCTCCCCCTTCCCCCATCGTAACCCACGTCTCTTCAGCCCTTTCCTGACCTACCTAGACCATCTGGCGCCCCTCCTGCCTTCTGTCATCCAAAACCCAGACAGGCAATCCACATTCCAGCAGAGGCACACGGGATGACTGAGCAAGAAAATACCCACTTTCCAAAAGTGGTATTTTCAAGCACAGAATGTAAAAATCACCTTCACTAAAAGAGGCATCTTTAGATTCTGAGTTCAGGCATACGAAACTTCATTTTCTTACCTAATTCCCTGGGCCAGTTATGTTCATAAGATGTTATGAACAAACCTCCCATTCTGTCCTATGGGGAACTGGTAGCCTTGCAATAGTGAAAAACGAAATTGGCTGTAATTCACTATTAGGACATGCCACACACACCGGGGCATGTCCTACTTTCACATACATTGCACCCTGCCCACAGGGGTACCTTGGGCTTACCTGAGGGGTGCCTGACATGTAAGAAAAGGGAAGGTTAGGTACCGGCCAGTGTGTGCACTGGCCAAGTCGACATGGCAGTTACAAACTGCGCGCAGACTCTGCAATGGCAGGTCTGAGTTACCGTTTTCAGGGCTACTCACGGGGGTGGCACAACCAGTGCTGCAGGCCCCCCGGGTAGCATTTTATTCACCGGCCCTGGCACACGCAGTGCACTTTACTAGGGGCTAACAGGTAAATCCAATATCCAATCAGGGAAACACCCATCCATAACACAATTTGCACAGAGAGCATATGCACTTTAGCACTGATTAGCAGTGGTAAAGTGCCCAGAGTCCTAAAACCAACACAAACAGGTTAGGGAAAAATAGGAGGAAAAAGCAAAAAGTTTGGGGATAACCCTGCAAAAAGGACCATTTCCAACACCATCACTCAGTGTACTCTACGCAGGTTCAAAGCGGTGTTTTGGTGGGGCATGAAACCTGATTGATCAGGGTGTACCAAGCTGCTTATGACTTTGACAAGGCGGTTTGCCAGGAGTTTAGCTAATATTTTGGGCTCTGCGTTAAGCAGGGAAATTGGCCTGTAAGAGGCACAGTCTGTCTTTGGTTTGCCCGCCTTGTGGATAGTGATCAGTGTAGCTATCCTCTGATCTAATGGAAGGGTTCCCAGTCGCTTGCTTTCTTCGAACATGCCACGCAGGTGTGGGGCTAGTTTGTCCGGCTTAAGCTTGTAGAGTTCGATTGGTAGGCCATTGGGGCCTAGGGCCTTGCCTGACTGGAGGTTCCTATTAGCTTGTGCTATTTCATCTTTAGTGAGGTCGCTCTCTAATAGACTCAGGTCTTCTCCCGCTAGAGTGGGAAGCGTAATATCTTTTAGGAGCAACTGGGAGTCTTCTTCAGTGTATGTTGCACTCGTGTGGTAGACTGCACTATAATGTGCGGCAAAGTAATTAGCTATGGTTTGAGGGTCTGTCACTGGTTGTCCGTCTTTGTCAATCAGCTCTGGCACCAGTCTACTCGCCAATTCTTTCTTATCTAACCATGCAATTAGCTTCCCCGCCTTATCGACCAGGTCGTACACTCTCCCATCTCTTTCTCTCCCCAGTGTTTTGGCCCTATCAGTAACCAGCGCTTTATAGTCTTCTTTTTTGAGTTGTAAGATATGTAATTTCTCCTGGGTAACCTCACCCTCGAGGTCTTCCTCCAGCCGGAGAACTTCGTCTTCCATTTCGACTAGTTCTTTTTCCCTCTCTTTCCGAGTCCCGGCTATCAGGGAGAGCGCTTGTCCCCTTATTACCGATTTAAATGCCTCACACAGGGTCTGGGGGGAATCAACTGATCCTTCATTCTCTAGGAAGTAGTGATCAAAGGCTTGGAGAAGTGCCTTCCGAACTACATGATTACGGAGGTACCATGGGTTTATAGGTGCGATTCTTCCCTCTTTCTTCTGTCCCAAGACCAGCCGGGCCCACACTGGAGAGTGGTCGGAGATACCCCGTGCCAGGTGTCTGACTTCTTGAACAGTGGCTACTTGGGACGCAGGGACGAGGAGATAATCGATGCGGGAAAGACGGTTATGTGCTCCTGAATGAAAGGTGTGGTGAATGCTGTCTGGGTGATACTCTCCACACATCTGCTAGGCCAAAGGCCTCCAGGAAATCGGGAAGCCATCGATGCGAAGTCCCGAGTACCCGAGGCGGGTGGCGGTCCAGTGTACCTGATGCCACTGAATTTAAGTCCCCACCCACCACCTGGAGACGCTCTGGGAGCGAGAGCAATATGGAACCTAAATCCTTAAATGTGCAACTCTGAAGGCTGGGCGGCACATAGACAGACATGAGTGTTAGCCTGCGTCCCTCCGACTGTCCCGTGATTCCTATGTATCTACCCCGATCATCCGACCATGTGGATTGCACCGAGAAGGGAAAGGAGTTTCTCAGCATTATACCTACTCCCCCGTGAGCCTGTGGTAAAGCCTGCATGAGCCACCAGTTTGTAGCCCCACCTGTTTAACGCCTTACAGGAGTTCCCGACCAAGTGTGTTTCTTGAAGGAGGATAACATCAGGGCATGTCGTCTGATGTATTGCAACACTACGCTACGTTTGATCTTATCCCCTAGCCCGTTAACGTTCCAACTCGGCAATGTAATGCTTTTATCCCATTGTGCACTCATCTGAAACTGTGGTGATCATAGATTCCTCTTGAAAGGTGCAGTGCTCTCTCGATTCAACAAAAACAAACCAAAACTCAAAACTCCAACCCCACCCACCCGTCCCCTGTGCAGTATCGTATTCAGTCTTTTGTGTAAAGTGTTGTGTTAAGTCCTCTGTTCCCTCCCAACAACCCCCCACCCTGCTCCCCTGCACTCTGGGCTTCGAACTGCCTATCTGAAAAAACTATGCAGAGTGCCTGTCGCCCGAACTGGTAACTAACAGTAGTTTAACTGGAGGGGGTAAGGCTTTAACCACGTGGACCCTCCGGTTTGTGAAAATTATCAAGGCTCCCGGCCTCAGGACCCCGGGCAACAACTATATCACGCATCAGCATGCAGCTCTATCGTGCGATGGTTCGCCCACCAGTCAGGTTCCACCCCCCCGCCCGCATCCCGACCACCAAATCGCGCATATGACACCATACATCTCACAGTTTAGTAGAATGGATAGACCTGTGTCCGAGGAAATCTCAGTCATTTATGTTTGGTGTTCCCATCAACTCTTCTCCAGCCAGTCCGCAGCGTCCTCTGGGCGATCAAAGAACCAGGTTTTACCATTGTCCTCTACTCTGAGGCGGGCAGGGAACAACATTGCGTATTTCAATCCCTTGTCTCGCAGGTCTCTCTTCACTGCCAGAAACGATCGCCTCTGCTTTTGTAGGGCTAGGGTGAAGTCCGGAAAAAAGGAAATGTCTGAGTTCTCATATCGGAGAAGTGAAGCAATCCTGGCATGTTGGAGGATCGCGTCGCGAAAGTTCAGTAGTCGTGCCAGGATCGGCCTAGGTGGTGCTCCAGGTTTTGATTTGCCGCCAGGGACTCTGTGCGCCCTTTCGATTACGAAGAATTTGGATAAGCCCTTCGGCTGGAGGTGGGCGAGTATGAGGTCCTCTACAAAGAGGTCAGTTGCTTGTCCTTCCACTTTTTCCGGGACCCCTATAATGCGCACGTTGTTTCGGCGGGTACGCCCTTCATAGTCATCGAGCTTTTCTTTCGCACATTTCCGAAAGGTCTGTAAGTCTCTAAAATCTCTGTAGCTGGGATGTGTCATCCACTAGGCTGGAGGTAGTGAGTTCCATTTGTTTCACTATTTCCCCAATCTTCGTTAGGTCTGCTCTAATAAGGGTTACCTCTGTCGTGATCGCGTCCATCCTCTGTTCAAGGGATGTCCGAACCCCTGATATTGCGTCCATGACGTCTTGGAGCGTTAGCTCCGTGCGGCTCCCGTCCATGTGCGTCTTGTTGCTAGTCACGTGCTGGGGATCTGGTGGCGCCGGTTTCGGCAGCGTGTACCTGTCCAACTTATTCTGCTGCACCGTTTTAGTGCCTCGGTTCCCCGACATTCTCTCGGCCACTCCCCAGTGCCTCCAGGCTCCGCACAGGTTGTTTCCTCTGTGCTATAGCCTCCCGCACTGTCGCTTTGCTGGTAGGGGGATAGGGCCCCCCCGGCTGTGTGCATGTCAGCGGCTATGACTCAGGCAGGGGGGTCTGCCCCCAGTGACTCGTACTGCGAGCGTTGTAGTGGGCCAGCGAGTGGTGCTCCCAGTAAGTCCCCTTTTAGTCGCTGTGTGGCCCGTTGAATATTTACCACCTCCCTGTGCTAGCGGGTGCCAGGCAGTCTCCTCCCGCTGTTTCACAGGGTGTGACTGACTATTTGTCTGGGCCAAGGCTTGTTTGTTAGTCCAGCCGCGCGAGGGCCATCAGCGCTGTACAATACCTGTCCCCAATTCTGCTTGGTATCGCCCCACTTATTGCAATCTCTCCTTGCCCAGGACAGGCCTAGTATTTGTGGTGGCACGGCCTGTAGGCGGGGTCTCTTTCACGGTAGGTGTCAGTGGCCCTCACGGGGGCCGGAGCGGTGAGCCTCCATGTCTTTGAATTATGGGTGACGGGGCCTGCCACAGCCGGTGCAGTCTCCAGGACCGGTATTCCCGATTTCCCAAGGATAAAACTCACCGGGGTCTCCAGTGGCGACGCAGACACTCAATTTCACCTCCGCACCGTCTCGCGCTTCCCTAGGGACCTCCGGGTTTTATTTATTTATTTCCGGCTGCCGCAGTTCGGGTCTTCTCGCTGCTTGGTACTTCGTTCTCTCAGCCTCGTCGCGACCCCTGATCTCGGCCTCAGCCGCAGGCTTGCGTCGCAGGCGACCTGGCTCAGCACGTCGCCTCGCCGTACGTTCTGCGCACAGCCCCAGGCTCCGGATACTCAGAAGGGCCGCAGATACTTCCAGTCGCGGCTCGTTCGGTGCTCGGCCTCGGGTGCCGGGAAGCGGCTCAGCAGTGGCTGCAGCTGTCCCTCACCGGATCGGTGTCTCGGATAGACGTGAAGGGTTCACGGGTGCCGGAGCTTCTCTAGCTTGCGGCCATCGCGCTCCGCGGCTAAGCCACACCCCCTACCTTTCTTTTCTTGATTGTAATTTGTGACTTTGACCACTTATGTATACGTTTTTAGCACAATTCTGTATTTGGCTTTGCCATTGAATTGCTGTTGTGCATTGCTTCTTTCCTACTTCAATGTTTGCCTACATATTTATTTGTTTTACATATGCTATTGTTCATCCACCCACTCCTTTCACCTTTGAAATAAAGATATGGCATTCTTTTGGGTGTCCATTTCCGTAGGTTGGTGCATTCTTTTGGGTGTCCATTTCTGTGGGTTGGTGCATTGGTTTTTGGTTTGAATAGGTAGAAGTTTTCATAATGCAGTGTTCCTAGTTAGGACCGAACCTTTTCTTGTGTGGGGAGTTTTGTTCCTGTATTCTAACCTGATGGGCTGCAGCCTAACTAGTCACAAGTTCCTGTTTACTTGGGCAAGTGTTGATATGTATTTGATATTGCTTTTTAATGGTATGGTTTGACAGTGCAGCTGTTGCCAGACAATTATATGAGAATCGCCAGGAGAGGGGCTTTGGCCCTGGCCACATGTTGGGAGCCAGGAGTACATATTGTGATTCGGCAGAAGTTGCGTGCTTCCACAAAAAAGTGCTTGTCCTCCACAAAGCTGTGCTGCCTGGGGTTAAACTTCCAGGAGCACTCACATGACATTGTAATGCTCTTAAAATATCTTAGATAACTAGATAAGTTATTGTGTTTTCTCTGGCAGCAGCACAGATGGGAGAAGGGCAGTCATTAGCCTACATGCATATTTAGGTCTGTCTTGACAGTGCAACTGTCACTTGACCTTTTAACCTACACCAATATCATTCTACAGTTATTTGCTTCCACACATATACATAACCATATCCCATGCTACCTACTTGTAATGCTTCGCATTACCATACGATATTCTTTTAAAACCAGACCTTTTGGCATTGCCAATGCTTGTTGTGTACTGTAGTCCTTTTTTGGGGTTCCCATTTCATTTAATGACTGATCTGAAAAGGGGCCCTCTATTGCTTATCTCTGTGGTTTGGTGTTTCCAGTATTGTCTTTAATCATTGCTCTGACAATGCCAGTCTTATTTAAGGGTCTTGATTTCCAAGGCTCATTGTGCATGTAGTAAGGGGTTGTAATCATTCTTCCAGTCATTTCAGTTCTGTCCCAGGCTGTAGACAGTCTGAAGTTAAGACGTGAGAAGACATAGTAGTCTTCCCTTTCTCCTCTCTGCCCAGGATGACCTCCCTTATATGGAGACTGAACACTCTGCTTTCAGATACACTGTGCTGCTAGTATCTCAGGCTCCACTATGTTCCTGGCCACCCTTTTGCATTTTAGGTAACACACCTACTGGTTCCAGCTAGTCCACCCTTTTGAGCAACTGTTCCTGCCTTCCTGCCTGCCAGGCTTCCACTGCTTACTCCAGTCGGGAATAGGCGGGGTGATAGTGATCTGTGAGGTGCGTGCCTTGGAGATAGTGCGATGCCAGGGATTCCATAGGGATGATGTGATGTGGTAATGGGGGATGTGAAGAGGGTTGTTTGATACTTTGTAATCGCTTAAAGTAGTACTCTTTGTTGTGTTGCAAGGGAAGGATGAACACGTGTATAATTTGACACAGCGGTGGGTGATGTAGGGTGGTAGGTGGCTTTACTATAACCAGTTGCAGTGATACTTTTAAGTGTGGTTTTCCGATGTCTGGAAGGGTGGAGAGTAGAAACTGTAGTTTGAGATGAGACATGGGGGAGGCATGACAGGAAATGGAAGAGTTGCAGACAACCCCATTGGTTGGTGGCTGAGCGTAGCAGGTAACAAGAGAGCTCCGCAGTGGCACAAGAGCACATTAAGTATTAAGAGAGTGCATTGGCTCTGATGAGGGCACCTGGGGTATGAGGAAAAACACACAGTGTGATGGGAGCACTTGTGTTCTTGAGTGAGAGCATTGACATTCAAGAAGCTTAGGTTGATGAGGAAGGACAACTTGGTGAGGAGGGAAAGCAAAGGATGTGGTGTGAATTGTGTAGAGGGTTCATTTAAAGGTAGTTAACGATATCGGTTTATGAATATTTGTGTAACAGAAGGCATACATTTGGTCTGTCAGTTCATTCCTCGAAGTTTATTGGGTAAAAAGTGCAAATGTCTGCACCAATCTTTTAGTCACATACATGCATCAGGGAGTGTAAAGTGAGTATGTTTCGTGATCTTGACAGTGGGGGCCACACCTAACCCATCCTAGACTGCTGTTCTGTGTATAGGAAATGCATGATGTTGGGGTTTGAGAAAAGGACATGACATTTAATTAATTCTATATTTTGGAGATGGTGCTCACAACACTTCTTGAAAGAAGTAGGCAAGAATGAGTCCAGAAAATGATCTTGTGCCTGAGCAGTATTATTAGTTGGGAAGTTTAATGCATTTTTATCCTTCTCATCTGACATGGAAGGGTTCTAATTAGTTCTAATCTTTCCTTAGTGTCTTCTGTTATAGAAAGAAATTCAATCTAATCTAAGGACTGCTGTTATATAAAATGGTATAGATATGCTCTGGTAAAAGGTCAAAATATATATTGGTAACAAGATTTCAACTTATTGTCTTTGTTGGTGTGGTACCACCAATGAGAAACATTGACACTTTTAATATTAAAGTAGTACAGTATGCTCAGTAAACTGGTCCAGTAGCCTCTCTGCTTCTTTACTCTTTTCAATAGATTTCTTAGGCAATTGGTAGACTGTATGTAGTTACATTTCAAATTTACGAGTTAACACTGCCTTTGTTGCTTCCCCTGAAACATCAGTAAAGTTGTACTCAAAGTACTTCTTGGTTGAACTTGTTACCTTGTCTCCCAGGCACAGATTACTTATTTTACCACTTTCCCAGGTACTAGACTGAATCTGGAAAATGTTTCTACAGCACTCTGAGTTTCTGACGACATTATGATGCCCATCTCAGCATCATAATAGGCGTTTGCAGGTCCTCCAGAATTAATGTGCTGACCGCCATGTTGGACATCAGTCCTCCTGTTTTTTCTGCACTGCTAGATGCGGGTTCGGAACATTTTAGATTTTCTCATCCTGTATTTAATGTTTTGGTGTATTATGTCAAAAAGGATGTTTTCGACATTGTCTCCTACAGCATAGTGTTGCTTAACACCATCTTGCAGGAGCTGTGTGGCTGTTACCTGCCCTCATCCATCTTTCCTCTGGTGTCTTGGTAAGGATCGAGCCCCAGCATCTTGTGACTTTTGCCAGAAAATGCAAGCAAGGACTTTGAAGGAAAGACCATCTAAGAAGAATGTGTCTTCTTTATAGAAAGCTCTCTATTTGCCTTCTTGACATTGTAAGCCAAGGATGAAGTCTCGGACCAGAGCAAGGTCTTCCTCATAGAGACAGCGCAAGAAGCTCTGTTTTCATCATAGCAGGAAGAGGGAGTATCATGAGTCCTTAACCAAGAAGGTTAATAAACGGCCTTGAGGGTCATCTTATGCAGAAGAAGATAGACATACCACGGGTGGGGAATCGTTCTATCCAAACGCATCTCTATGCTGATGACGCTGTACTCTTAGCTAGAACTGCTAATGGCCTCCAACGGTTGCTGGATGGATTCATAGAATTTGAGTGCCCTGGATTTGAAGGTCAATGAGTCCCAAGTCTTTTATTTTAACCCGTTGGCCCAAAAGGACAAAATCAAGACTTTTTTTAATAAAAATGATCGCTAGTCCGAAAGGTTGGCAATTTTAACTACTTAGGGATTCCTTTCGATTCTAAACTTAAGTGGGCACATCTGCTGACACAGAGAGCCCTACGGTTTGCTCAAGCTATTGAAGGAATTTTTCGTTTTGCCTGTACTTTGGGACACACACCCATAAAGGAAATGATGACGTTGTTTAAATAATGTATTTCTGTGGTGTTCTATTGGGCAGGAGTGTGGGGGCATTGTGGTACCAATAATCTTCACAAAATAGTTTTCCTCAAAAGATTACTGTCGGTTCACGCAGGTACATCCACCTTTTTTGCCACTCAGAGGTAGGATCTTGAAGATCTTCTTGGACATCCCTCTCTTTTGCTATGGGTCCAGATATGTCAATCGAATGACCTTGGCCTCACAAAAAGCATTATCTTAGATTGTATGGCCCTGGGAAAGGGGGAAGATATTCCCTGGCTATGCTATATCAAGAATACCTACTTATCCTTGGAACTACCTGAAATATATAATAATCCAGAGCTGATAGTCTCAGCTACAAAAGGTTGGATTAAGTCATGTTTTATGACTATCACCAGGGCTCGCGTACAGCTGACGCTCTAAGGATGCCTTCATTAGAGAGATATTTTTTACTAGATCCTGCGTTCAAGCTTGAATACAGATCCAAATTTGAAGGTACTTGGTCTTTCAACTTGTATTTGGACGGCTATTCTTTCCCATCTTCAACTTCTACAGGAGGTGTTGTATGTATTGGTGTCAGTCGTAGGCCTTTTACTTGAAACTTAACATCCTTAGTGATGAGGTAATACTTGCATTCATTGTTCATAAATACAATAATTGATAACAACTGATTGATCAAAGAGGTTGGGAGCCATTGTTCAAAGTGATAACCATGCCTCAGGATGTAGATGGTCCTGGTCTGCATATGAAGGACTCCCTTTGGTTGTTAGCTCTGCACATCAAACACTTTAAATGTGCTGACATGAAAGCAGAGGTTAGTATTGTAATAAATTTTAAGTTCACAGAGAAACATTTTCTACCTTACCCAGACAGCACACTATCACACATTGAATTTCAAGTTTGACTAAAGTTGGATAAATTATTTTGAAGGCCTTTTCAGTGGGGCGTGGGCGAATCAGGTCAATAAGTGAACGGTTGTCAATCTCTTCTAAATCTTGCCTGACTGTGTTACCCTATATTCTTGTTACCCAGGTTGTGCTGCATTCATCTCCCAGTCACATAGACACTTCAATTCACTAAGAGCTGGGCCTCTTCAACTTCTTGAAAAGGAGCTATTTATCTGAATGTAACAAGTATACTTACGTAATTGTATTGTGAATTTGTTGTGAAATTTGGGGAAATCGCTAGAGTATAGAACAGTAAATGTGCCATTTAAAATTACCTCTTGATTCTTGTACAGTCTGGAGGGAGCCATGACTCTTAAGATTCTAG
This sequence comes from Calotriton arnoldi, assembly GCA_963921515.1. NCBI lineage: Eukaryota > Metazoa > Chordata > Amphibia > Caudata > Salamandridae > Calotriton > Calotriton arnoldi. Next base: position 66,229 of record CAWUFW010005887.1, on the reverse strand, counting down.
ATGTTGAGAAAACCTATGATATATTTTCTGAATAGTAAAAAAAATGAACTTGGTTCCCCTTTTCATGAGATGTATTAAAATATTTTATTAATGCCCATATGCACAGATCAGAGTAAAAGGGGGGTTGTTGTGAACATTTTGATTAGCAGGTAAACCAGACAGTAGCAAGTCTTGTTTTCCTTCCGGGTTGAACCACTGGTCCAAAGTACCAGCGAGTTGCCTTAGTGAGGGCTTACCAGTGGCCTGTGGACATGGAATATCAATATGCAGATGTTATGTTCTTATATTTAGGACCCTAAATACCTAACATAACAAATCTTTTTATGATTTTTCATGTCTGAAAATCAGCTGGGACAGATCTGTGATATATCTAGTGCTGGGTAAGGAAAGTAGCTCAAACCTTAGTGTGAGAACTCCAAGTATCTTAGAAATTACAAGTCGAGGAGAGGGAATGTGGATGCTTCAATTAGAAGTCTCTTTTGGACACTCCTCAGAAAGATATAAGACGCTGGTGGAAGCTCCAAGTATCAGCAGTGGGCTGGGTAACCAAGTTTAAGAAGATTGATCTATAATGTTTACCATTTGTTTGCCAAAAGTATACATTAAAAAATATTAGCAGTACAGGCCTCAGAAGTCAAGACACATTTGTATGTCCGCTACACAGTTGGTGATGATAAATGGTTGTTTTTTTAACCAAGTGAAGAGAGCAATTTGTACAGCTATAATGGGACAAACAGGAAGAGATGAATTTTCTTTGCAACTTGTATGATGGCCCAGAGTCAGAGGTTATCCTGCCTGCCAGACTAGTTGTGCTCTGATGCTGGCAAGCAGCACTCAAGGTGAGCGGATGGATAAGTAACATTAAAACAAGCATTGGCATAGCCAATAGGTCTCGCCTTTGGGACCTTATAAGTGTTTAGCCATGCAACGGTTGATGTTGTTGCACCAAGGATATTGTTCTGCATAACTAAATACTTATAAGGTCCCAAAAGCGAGATCTATTGGCTATTCCTATCACACAAGCTGGTATCACACCACAAACATTCTTTAATACTAGGCCTTCCGACTAAGGGGTGGAGGCCCTACTCAGTCCCAATTGCATAATGTCCAAATCCAAGTAGGTGTTATACAAAACCATACATACATAAATAGCGTAGTAAATTAAAGGATGTAACAGACAGATAAAAGGGGGAAAAGTATTGGAAGTGTGCTCACGAAAATAATGGAGGAGGGAGGATGTAAGGTGGACGGTTAAGAGATCTTTGAGGCAGGAGCCAAAGAGGATAGAAACGAAGAGAGAGATGAAACTAAGAGATAAATGTGCCCTGGGGCCACTGTGGAGTGGTTAGTAGCGCTTTACAACAATCCCGCATAAAACAAATGTTGCATCTTTCTCACTCTCCTCTTTGTCCTTTCTTAGTGTCTTGTTCTCTACTGCTCAGCCAGTCTTTGTGATGTCATGTAATGTTCTATCTGTGTGAGTTGATGTGGATTTGTCAGTTAACTTGGAGGCTGAGCAGCAGGGCATCTGCTCCCGGTGGGGCCTTTACCGGAGTCTTTTACTGGATTACTACCTTATCTATATGCTGTACCTGATTACTTGATTACTAAGAATAAACATACATCTGGACACAGCAACCGAAGAGTCATCTTTATTTTATGAAATGACGATTGGAGAAACGGAACTACACGTGACAAAACTACAGAGAAGGAACTATTTAAGATATTAAGAGGAACTGAATTCAGCCCAATGCACAACGCTTTGAATGCCCCACCGGTGTCTACAACATCAGACAGCCTACAGGAGTAAGTTTTGGGCGTTACATCTTGTCTGCTTGAATTCTGCCATTACATAAAATGTGCAATTTGATGTTTGAAACTGTGATCAGACCTGTTAAATGACTGTGCTGTGAGCAATTGGGACTTCTATCGGTCTGTCAACCGAATGGCAGTTGATTTGCATTGCATTGCGTTGGTGGAGTCTCGGTTGTGAATCTGCTATTCAACAGTTTTATGAAACTACCACTATTTGGGAATGTGCTTAAACTGGGGACTGCCTCATCAAGAAGGTTCTGCATATATAAGGAGAAATAAGAACTTTTATGGTGTTTTACAAATTAATCCCTGCATATCCGCACGTGAGGAAACTGCCTGCACGTACATGATGATATGTGGTCTATGTGCTCCAGGAGGAATTTTTGGCAGCGAAGGCAGTGTCGCGTTTCTGCTGTGCGGCAGTTTGAACTGTTTGGTTTTAGTTCAAAATACAAACAGAGCTCGTGCACTTACCTGTTTGTATTCTCGTGCTGTGCCGTGATGTTCTTCTGTGACTCCATGAATTCCGTGACGTCCGGCATTGCTGCTTCTGGACGCTCTGCTGCTCCAATGCGCTGTGAGCCACCCGGCTCAGTGTCAGAAAGCGTGCCGCCATTTTGTGATTGGCGCGTTCGTTCATGTTGAGGCACACTATGCACTCTGCCAACCAGGTTTCTTGCCAACCACGTTCTCAAAGATTTATTGGTGTGGTGATTATCCTTCGTTCACACTTCAGTCAACGATTCAGGGAAGGGGCTGTCTCCGAAGATTTGACGACGGTGACTACTTTTATTGTTTTAACTTATGTTTACATTTTTGTGATCTATTTGGTTGCATATTAACTAAGTTACGAAGTATGCTGTTTCCGCTACAATTTACAGTTTAGTACATGCTGCAGATGTGTATGTGTGGGATTTATTTTTGGAATTTGGAACCACTTTTGTGCTCAAAATATTTGAGGGGTTCAATTATATTTATGATTCCTGTTAATGATTTTGAGATGCTCTATTTTTTTTTCATTTATATTTGAATTTCTGGTGATGCGTTTTTGAATCATTTCATTTTATTAAGACCTATTTGAGCGGAGCCACTCTTGTGCTCAATTTATATTGAGGTGCTCGTTTATATTCATTCTTGCCATTATTTGTAGAAGTGTTCAATTCTGTTATTCTTGCTGGAGCCATTTATTTGCTCAACTTATGTTGAGGTGCTCAATTCGCGTTATGCGTACTGGTGATGAGCCATAGAGGTGCTCAGTTTTATTGGAGATTATTTGTTATGAACCACTTAGGTGCTCTATTTTGTTAGAGGTGTTCAAATTTCATTTTCATGCTCGGTGTTATTTATGCTTGCTGGTGAGGAGCCGTAGAGGTGCTCAGTTTTGTTGGTGAGGAGCCGTAGTGGTGCTCAGTTTTATTGGTGAGGAGCCGTAAAGGTGCTCAGTTTTATTGGTGATTATTTGTTATGAACCACTTAGGTGCTCTATTTTGTTAGGTGTTCAATTTTCATTTTCATGCTCGGTGTTATTTATGCTTGCTGGTGAGGAGCCGTAGAGGTGCTCAGTTTTGTTGGTGAGGAGCCGTAGTGGTGCTCAGTTTTATTGGTGAGGAGCCGTAAAGGTGCTCAGTTTTATTGGTGATTATTTGTTATGAACCACTTAGGTGCTCTATTTTGTTAGAGGTGTTCAAATTTCATTTTCATGCTCAGTGTTATTTATGCTTGCTGGTGAGGAGCCGTAGAGGTGCGCAGTTTTATTGGTGAGGAGCCGTAAAGGTGCTCAGTTTTATTGGTGATTATTTGTTATGAACCACTTAGGTGCTCTATTTTGTTAGGTGTTCAAATTTAATTTTCAAATTTCATTTATATTTTGCAGTACTGAACTATTATTGCTCAAATTTATTGAGGTGTTCAGTTTCTTTGTGTGAGTGATGAATGAGTGGGTTTGTCATGTGGAGCATATTAACCACGCTCATTTATTCTTTTATTGTCTTCTTGTGTGTTTAACCTCTTCTCCTTACTATTGTGAAGAAGGTTATTTGTGTGTGTGTTTGGTGTTCTGTTCTGTTATCCTTTTGCTCCTCTACTTGCTTTTCTCTCTTCCTCATTGTTTCTGTTAAGGGGAAAGGTGTGTTGCATCTTTCTCTCTCTCCTCTTTGTCCTTTCTTAGTGTCTTGTTCTCTACTGCTCAGCCAGTCTCTGTGATGTCATGTAATGTTCTGTCTGTGTGAGTTGATGTGGATTTGTCAGTTATCTTGGAGGCTGAGCAGCAGGGCATCTGCTCCAGGTGGGGCCTTTACCGGAGTCATTTACTGGATTACTACCTTATCTATATGCTGTACCTGATTACTTGATTACTAAGAATAAACATACATCTGGACACAGCAACCGAAGTGCCATTCATATTTTATGAAATGTTACAACAAATTAAACTTAAATAAAGGGAGGGGGGATGAATGCTTGAATTGGTGCCCTCTGGAAAGCACTCCATCCATATCTTCTGGAAAAAAACAGGATTAAAGTAAAGAAACCCCATTAAAATAGTAAGAGGCGCAGTCGGAGCGCTAGAAAAAATGTCGACAGTCAGGGAAACAAGTATACAGTTACGGTAAAATGCAGTACATGATGCGTGTAACGACGTGCGAGGAAACCCATCCAGGAAGTTATGCGCCTACCTCCGTGTTACGGGCTTTCTATGCGCTTTATTGCGCTGCCAGGAGCAGTGCGCGCTGAGTCGAGTTTAGATGCGGCGGCCCACTCACAAAAACAGTTGTTTGTTCGCAGAAGCGACAACGTGTCCTTTGTGCAACCCTTATTATCACAGCTTATGTTTCTAAGCGCTGTGCTGCTTTTCACAAGTTTGGAAGTGGTGGTAGGTTTTGATAGAAAATTCTGGCATTTAGACCTTGAAGTACCGACTTTTTTCCATTCGATTTTTTTTAAAATACGAAAGTATTTTTTTTAATTTGAAAGCATACACGTTTTGTATTTAAAATTGCAGGGATGTTTGTGTTTGAAATTCCGTTTATTTTTAAATATAAAGTACAGCCGGTGTCATTGAAAAGACGTTTATTTTCTAAACGGAAAATCCTACATTGTTGGTGTTTGGAAATATTTTTACATTGAAAGTGTAGCCGGTGCTTGTGTTTAAAAGTACGTTTGAGCTTTTTTAATTTTAAACGTTTGGGGCATTTTATTCTTAAAGGTACTGTGCGAGCGGTGTGCGGGTATGTTGCAGTACAGAGGGCTCAAGATGTTAGTATGCTGGTGGCGGGGTGCCCGGACGGGCCCTCCTGAGACGGGTCAGTCAGTACTGTGGTGGCTCCACCTCCCTCTGAACCCGTGTTGCTCTAGACACCAGAGGTGGCATTTATTTGAAAACACATCTTATTTAGATAAATGTGCTTTACATTAAAAAAAACAAGTTACAGGCACATATTCCATCTCTCGCAGTGTGACAGGCACAAAGAGGAGGGTGCGGCGGGCAAATGACTGGCGACAATATGTCTTCTCTGTCTAGCGCCTTGAACAAATGCTTCATGTGGTGCTATTAAACAATAATACTTGCACTAACACCAGCAATTACACTAGCAATAATATAAATAAAGGATGTGCTGTGGTTATTACTGACATAAGCACTATCCCGTCGCGATAGCTCAGTGAGTTAAATGTTCGCCGCAGAGAGTTCAGAAAATTGAGCGCCATCAGTTAATAATAAGGGCTGTCCGATGTTGCGCAAAGTTTCATGTTGAGGATGAGAGAGCAAGTGTAAGGCGGGTGAGGATCAAAGGAAGGAAGATAAGTTTACTGTTTTTGCAAGTGGGGGACGTGTGCTGTGTCTGCCTGCTGGAAATCTTAAACGCGCGGACGCAAAAGTGAAAGCGCTCACGCTGGGTAAACATAAGAACTGTAACGTGATCCTGGAATGCAGCCTGGAATGCAGCTGGCACACTGCGCGCCGCTGCTCACTCCGCTCGCTCCCGAGACACATAGGCTAGGGGAGTAAACATTTAAAGAAAAGGCGGGACATACCCACGCCTTTGGCCATTTGCGTGCTTTCCTTTGTGAAAGCCAGACGCAATGGCCAATCAAATGTGTGGGTGTAAACAAATCCTCACGGAAAAGTTGCAAGGAAGTTGGGAGTGCTTACATGAAGCCTCCCATAGAGCAGCGCATGCGCGCTGCGCTAGGCTCGACCTAAAGATGACCTTTTGTCAGTAGGCACGAGACATAAGGAACTGCTCTGGAAGAATTTGAAAGGTGCATCTAATTGAGATCGCAAATATGAGTTACATTATCGCACATGGGCTTGGGAAATTGTTTACTGGCTTCAGACGCGAGGATGACTTGCATCAAAATCAGTTTTACAGATACCTGAAGATATAGTGCAAGAATTTGGACTTCTTCAAAAAGATATAAAAACATTACCAGAATTTAGCCCTGTGGAGGCAAGTGTTATAATTGACAAACTACATTTTTTTTAAAAATGATCTCATTGACTACAGGAGCAGATAACAAGTTTATAATGTGTTGTGAGAGGGATTTGCATGAGGTAAGTGAGGAGAAGTGGTGGGATGTGTCTCTAAGATGGATGGGAGTGCCATTTCCCTCTGTCACAAGTTTGATTTGGCTCACTTTAACTATCCATCGCTCGTAATACTCAGAAGAAAGATTGTGCAGAATGAAATGTAGCCACTCCTAAGTCTGCTGTATGTGTAGAACAGGAGATAAGTGACGACTTGCACTTAGTGTGGAACTGCGGAGTACTCCAAAAATGTTGTTGTGAAATGCCTTACCACCTGATCTGGGCTAGCAGGCTATTAGCTAGAATCAGTGCCTGCAGATGACCTTCAATTGACAAGGGACACCAAAATCTTGCTGAATTCGAGTTTGGTAGAGGCAAAAATGTACACTAAAATAGTGGAGAGACAAACGGAATCCTATCGCAAAATAGACTATCTCCTGAATAGTTGCATACAGACTGATGACACACTATTTTCAAACGTTTCCCATAAAAAGATCTGAAGATGTGGGGGTACGGTGGGAAAAGTTTAATGTTCATTACCGGAGTTTGAAGACTCGGTGGGAGGACCATAAACCTGAAAATAAATTATTATTTATGTTATAGCTAAAGTGCTGACAAAGGAATCTGTGGAAAATGTAGGCTGATGCTTTCATGTGTTTAGGCCTAAGAATGTTGCTAATGTAATAAGCTGCTAGTATTTGAATAAAAATTCCAATAAGATTGTTTATTAAAAATACATCTGCGGTAGGCACCGGGAAGTTGAATTTGTTCTTGTTGCATATGGTTTGCACTTTCATAGGTAATATCTTTGAAATGCTAATTAAAAAAAATATATTGAAGCTGCCTCTTTCACTTTAAAAGACTGCAGAATTTCCGAAAATGTGTGCAAAATTATAATATTTACAAAAAATAATCCACTTTCTCCATAGGTAAAACGAAATGTGTACGACCTTACAAGTATTCCTGTACGGCATCAGTTATGGGATGGTTGGCCTCCTTCTGCTACAGATGACTCCGTAAGTAAATTCTTCCTTCTGAAAAGGTGCCTACTGCTCAGCAGTGCTACATTAAGTTTTTGCTGGCTAGTACCAACTATATCGGACAACACATTTTGGGTGCCATTAAGTGTAGTGCGCTGTGCTTCGTTGTTTTTTTGGCACGGTGTAAGTCCTTAACAGACAGAACAATTGGCTCACTTGGAAATCTGATAGGCATACTGTTGCGGATACAGCTGTGGTTCTAGTTACCTAGAGTAGATCCGGTATTGGACAACTCCAACGTAGTCCACCTTTCAGAGGTTTATTGGAAGTATGGTATGCATAGGAGATTTATGATGTCACTTCAAGTCATCACTAGAAATGGGTATCTATTCAGGTATAGTACGTGTTCTCATCGGGGTTGGCCAGACCTTCTCTTTTGAGATCTAGTACAATACTGACGAGAGCTGTGGGGGGTTGCTTGGTTTGATTAAATATTATGAGTGATTACCGTAAGTGCAATTTCTTATGGTGAGCAGGGAATTAGGGGGAGAGTAACAAGCCTGCCTCCTAGATTTCATTACTCAGGACACACTTTAAACAGCTATATTGTTCCTGTTCCACATCAGTGCTGGAATATCAGAAGTTGCTCAGAATCTGTGTATTTTGAAGAACGTTTTTAAGATGGAATAATGTTTCCGGAGATAAAAATGGCCATAACCTACTGGGTAAACATTTTTATAATTCATAGTAGGAGTTTACTAGGCAATGGATAGTGAAAATATTTTTCAGTGTCTCTGCTTTATATGAAGGGTTGGAGCCAGTCTATAACTTGCAGGTCAGTATTGGAAGGAGTGCCTCTCGAGCTTTACTGATGATTTGTTTGTGGTCCTCCAGAGACAGCAGGGGGACTTGTAATATACCGCTCTTTAAACGATCATCCACTATCCTACTGTTAGATGTTAACATGCTTGCACCAGGTGAGGTCGGGGTGATGGTTTGAAGCAAGCTGGATACAAGCTTTGTTTCTAAGATTTTGCCTGTCAAGGGATTCTTTGAAATAGACAGATATTCTGGACATGTATGTGGTCAGTTATGTTTTTGAGAATTGCGCTCACTTTACCATCTTTACATGTATTAGGAAACTGTGGGAGGGTGCACCGTGGCTCAAGACACTGAAGCAATATTTGACCAGAATGGAACTGCAATTAATTGTGCATTTTTCTCATGTTTGCCATTAGCTCTGGAGATTGGTGGGAGAGTATGGAGAATGTAGGTTTGTCTTGTAAATAGTTTTGTCTATTGGATACATTACAGCTATGTTTAACAGTTGCCTTAGTACTAATGTATGTTTGTGTCATTGTATTGCGTTTTTGTTTAGGTTGATAATATTTATAGATTCTAGAATATTTTTCAGTGTCAAGTTTTGTAATGAGTGCTTTGGCTGGGACACTGTTGGGATGGAAAAGTACCTTGCATGATGATGGATGTGCACCCCTGTCCTGGGTGCCCCAGCTGCAATGATGCCTGGATTCCTGGTGCTTATTTTTGTTGTCATGGGTGAACACGGATCATGCGTGTGCGCCATGACATAATGCTGTTTCATGCACTGCGGTCTTTTTGGACCTGGAGGGGGTACCCAAAGCGCTACCCTCATGGTAGTGTTTGGCTCCAGCCTTTTACCAGGAGCTAAGTAGCACAAGGGCAGTGGTGCCAGCATACTGTGTAGTGATCAGTGTGGAGTGAACAGGCTTTTTTTACCTGTCATTAGAGAGAGTGGGGACTACAGGCCCACTCATATAAAGTTCTTCTGCCGTGTGGTTAACTCGCCCTTGGCCTACAAGATGTTAGTATGTGGTGCTGCACAGCACGCATTGTTGCATGCATGTGCTGGGTGTGTGTGTGCCTGTTAGTGGTACAGTACATGGAAGACTCGGTTCCGTTTTGGGAGACTCATGGCTTCCTGGAGGAGCATGAGGAGGTAGAGGATTCCTTCCCCCAGACAGAGTTTTGGATTGCTACATTCTTGAGAGCTGGGTGGGACACACACTTGGAGGCGGGCTCTTCAGTACACCTAAAAGGGTGGTCTTTGATTTAGTGAGAGGTCACTGGGAAGTGGCTTAGACACATCTTGGAGTTTTTATCTTGGATGGACAACAAGTACCTATCCAAAAAGGATATTTTGGCTAACTAGGCCATGTTTCTGTGTTTGGTTTCTTGCCACAGAGTTTCAGACATCTGATCATTGGATTTCTGAGGCAGTATGTTTACCTCCGATAGCTGTGCCAATATTTGTTTTTAGGAGAACTAAATCAAATACAACGTTTATCTTGTACCCCTCTTTACCGGATTTCCCCAAACTGCATGTGATGGGATGTATCCAGGTCTATGAGATGTACCCAGGTGATCAGAACCCACCCAGGATGTGTTATTTGCTAATGTTTTTATTTTATATAGTTCTTTATTGATTATTATTTAGATAATTCAGTTTTATTGTTTTCCAAAAACAAACAAACAGCAGTCCGCTCAGCCACATCTCATTATATTCATACATCACATACAATAGTAAACAGTACTCCCTAGCCAACCCATGATAGTCCCACCATTTGCCCCAGATCTTCTTGTGCTTCTGCGGGCAACCAGGGGTATCTCCTGCTGGGATCCCCAGTCCACTCTGGTACGCCATTCAGCCATGGTTGCAGGGTGGGGAGGCGGGAGTTTGGGAGTGGAGAGGTTGTGGAGTTCCATTTTCGGGCAATGTCTTGGTCCCCCAGGTCCTCCAACAGCCATAGGAGAGCAACCCTAGAAGAGAGCTCCAGTGCTGGTCCAGAATCAACTAGAGTTTGTGCTCTATGTTCCGGCAGTTGTAGGCCATCATGAAAGAATTCTGCGTCTAGCACAGGACAGCGGAAACAATTAGCTTGGATGGGTCTTGCCAGCCCGATGAAACCACAGGCGGATCATATGGGTGAAGTGCAGATAGTTGAGTTGTACCGGCCAGAGGCGCATTAAGATGACCAATTGCAGAGGGGTGATCCTGGCCTCTCTCTTTTTTGCGTCATCCAGCTCGCCCACTCAGACCTCCCATTTCTGTTTCATTCTGGAGAACTGGTTCGGGCATTAATGACCAGAGATTGTTAAAATTGTGAGATGGCACCTTTGCTGACCAGTCAGTACTTTGACCTCTAGTGGGCTAAAATTGTGAATGGTGGTGTCTGGGGAAACGTTAGGGGTAATGGCGTGCCGTAGTTGTAGATATTTGTGAAACTGGGTGCGGGAGAGTTGAAACTGTTCCTGGATCTCTTGGAACGTCCGTATATGGTTGCCCATCCAGACGTCGCCCAGATGGATGATTCCCATCTCGTCCCACTTCGAGAATCCCTTTAACCTTGCAGTGTGGAGTAGCCATTTTCCCTGCCAGAGGGGAATAATCTCCATCAGCCTATGATCCCAGCCAGTGAGGCGGAGTACCGCCATACAATTTAGGAAAATTGCCCGGGTAATCTCCGGGAGGGATCGGCCCCGTAGAGGACATCTAGTGTCAAGGCCCAACCTGGTCTACTCTGCCCGATAAGTCGGGTTGACCCAGCCCCCGTTAAGCCAGTCATTATTCACAGTTAATTTTGAGGCCTGTAGTAGCAGTGGAGATCCGCCATTCCCAGGCAACCATCATAAGGGAATAGTCGGCAGTTAGCCAGGTCTGGTTGTTGTGAAACCATTGCTTGGGAAGTAGAAGTGGGAAATTCTGCAAGACGTACAGGAACCGGAGTAACACCATCCTTTGAGAGCCACTTGCCCCAGAATGTGGAGGGGAAGGCACCTCCACTTCTGACAGTCTTGCTTCATGGTGACAACTAGGGAGGACACATTGAGACTCCACATCAGCTCAGGGAGCAAGAAGAAATGAATACTTAAGTAGTGGAAGGATAAGCAATGCATTGGGATTGCAGACCTCCAAGAACAGGTGCTCGAGTCACCCTTTTTTGGAACCCCCAGAGATTCGGCTTTGCTCACTCAGAGACCTAAGGCCTGCTCATAAATGTCGAGTATTTCCAAACCATATGGACCCAAGGTTTGTGGGTTAGCTAAGAGGATCAATGTCTCCTGCGTATAGCTCAATTCGTTCCTCGGGGCCAGTGCCCAACGACCCCCCAATATCCAGGCATCACAGTTTATGAGCCGTGCCAAGGGCTTAATTGCTAGAGCGAATAGGAGAGGGGAAAGGGGCAGCCCTGCCAGGTGCCTCTATGGATTGAGAAGGGAGGGGAAAGGGACCCATTTATTTGGGCCTGTGCAGATGAGCCTACAGAAGCGGGGCCACAGTCCTGCTCATTCCAGAATCGTGCTCAGGAAGGATCAGTTGAACATGTCGAAGGCCTTCTCGAAATCTGTTAAGAGCAGGGCTGAACGGTGTTGGAGTTGGTGTACCTGAAAAAGGGCCACTTGGACCCTCCGGATGCAATGGTGGATGCCACGGGCCGGCATGAAACCACACTGGTCGGGAGAATCAGAGAGGGCAAAGTCTGTTCCAGCCCGTTGGTCAGTACCTTGGGAAACATTTTAATTTCAGAATTAATAAGGGAGATGGACCTATATGTGGCGCATTTATCCAGTGGACTACCTAGTTTGGGGATTACCACAGTTGTAGCCGTGTCATGCTTCGGAGGGAAAGCTCCCACCTCCACTATGGCTGTGTACTGGAACAGAAGGTAGGGGATCGGTAGATTACAGAATTTCCAATAGTACTTGACCGAGAACCTATCCGGGCCTAGCGTTTTACCTGGAGACATGGCCGATAATGCCTCTTCGATTTCATCAGCCGTGATTGGCTGGTCAAGGTCTCGGGCTAGAGAGTGGGGGATCAATCGCAGCAGAATTTCCGCAATCAGCGTATGCACCAGTGAGTGGGGTGGGAAGGTCTGCGACTGTAAAGTGCCCAGTAGTAATCAGTGAACACCTACACAATCTCTGCGATGATGGCCTTCGGTTGTCCCTCTGCATCCACAATTCGTGGTACCACCCTGGAAGAAATCTCTCTGGTGGCCAGACAGAGAAACTGCCACGACTTATCAATGTGCTCTTAGACCCGCCAGGTCGATGCCCTCCAACAATGCCAGGTTTCCTCTAGTGAGATCTGTCTCACCAATGCTCTAGTGAAATAACCAAACAAAAAAAGAAAATCACCCTGCCACTGATAGCTGAAAGTGGAATATCTCGCTCTTTAGTTGGGGCAAATGTTTCCAAAAGGACTAAACCACAAACACAAGAATAATATGCATTCACTAATGCATCAATTTATAAATTTTTAATACAAAGCTCTCCGAGTACATTAGAATTCCTTATATCAATCCTTTCAATAAATACAACATAACAAAAACTGATAATATAGAAAACAAGTTTTCCTCCCCCAACCAAAACACATTCACACATCCTCATCCATACCTATCTCATATCACTCAAACCATACACAAACAACTCTCACCTGTCACACACTGTACTATGTTCTATTTGGTGTCCACAATACACGTAAAGAAAGGAACAATTACGAGTACCAGGAGCAGAAAACAATGTATCCAAATACAGAAGGGCAAATTAATGTTTCATGTATTTTTCAATGTTGGCTAAGCACATTATTATTACTACTACATGCAATGCAATAAATCTAGTTCCAATAATGCAAGAGCCTTGATAAATCGCTGCTTAGTCCGTTCTGATGAAAATTAGGACATGCTTTTTAATACAATGTTGACATCCTGGTGCTCCTGTTGCACCCTGCGCCGACGCGCGTTTCGGTGACCACCACAGCTTACACCTTCATCAGAGCGCTCATACAAGCTGTTCCAAAATTGATAGTGTGATGAAGAGTGGGGGACAAAATTGGAAGAAAACATATCTATTCAACAGCTAGAGAAACAATGCATAGCAATTAGCTGGAAGGACGCTAAAACCTGCGTCCAACTCGATAGAGACGCCCAACCTCTCTGGACAGAATCGTCTGTTCCTGGTCCAGTAGGAAAATAGTTTCTCTCACATGGTCAAGTGATTTTTGCCAATACTAAAATATATACAAAAGGTCCAGGGTTTAAACGGATCGAGACTGGAAGACCTCACAAACGTCACGACAAAGAGTGTCTCATTCGGTCGATGCTGCATCCGGGGTATAACATCACCAATGCCCTAGCTGCCGCCATTGGCCGTCAAGCACCTTGGAGGGCTCAAACTGAGTTCGGGGTTCCAGGTTGAGGATATGGGTCTCCAATGTCGTGATTTGCTCAAGATTCTGTCTCTCTTGGCCCCTGATATGCTCTCTGGCGAGGCCTCTGAGTGTGGGTTTGCTGGCCTCCCAAAGGGTGCAGGCAGACTGCAAGGTGCCCTGGTTGTTCTCGAAATAGGCTTGCATCTCAGACCCAATGTATTCTGAGCAATCTTGGTCAAGGATTATAGACCACTCCAGGCACCCCGTAGCCAGTGTTGTGTACTGGGGTTTTAGAGCCAACAGGGTAAGGTAAGGTGCCAAAGGGGTAGCATGAGCAGCGAGGGCCTCCGTGGTATAGTTTACTGAGGGGCCTAGGTCAGTACCTCTGGGCCTCGGTGTTCCCAAGTCCAAGATAGGTGGGGGTCAGTCCATGGCGAGCCGGCGGGGCAGCCCAGGATGTATTTTTCTGGGGTGTGGTCTGGATGCAGCTAGGGCCAGTTCAGGAGCAGCGCCTGGTTATATGTCCAAGTCGGGCCTCCCCAGCACCAGGGCCTCACGTGCCCGCAACACCCGCGTGGTCTCTGGGCTGCTGGGGCAGGGAATCTCCAGTCTCTCCTTTAGGCCCCCTTCCTGCTTTGCTAGCCCCTGCGGGCTCCCTCCTATGGCACCTGGAGGCCCAGTGCGCCAGGCCTTCTCTGTATGCCGACAAAGCACTGTCCACCTCCAGGTCTGAAAGGTGTCAGCTGAGTTCCACCAGCACCACGGACGAGTGATTGTTGGCGGGCCCACCACTCACCTGCTCTCTCTCAGCAGCAGCTGGCAGTCTCTCTGGATGGTCTCAGCGCTACCTCACACCCTGTGTGACCGTGTTCTCCAGCCGCTACAGCGCTCACCCCCGGCAAAGGGCAGCCTTCTTGGGGAGAAGCGAAAAGCAGGCAGCGGAGCGGCTCAGTGACCGCAGGGTCCGTGGCTTATCTCGGTTTTGGGCCCCTGGCAGCCTGGAGCACCCCGAAGCCTGGGTGCATCCACGGGGGGGGGGGGTTGAATTAGGTGACTGGCGGCACATTGACAAAGGATCAATAAGGAGGTCAGAAACCACGCTAAACTGCAACAGCCATCTTGACTACATTGACTACACCTCCCTTCTTTATTAATTTTATATAGCAGCTACAGAGTGTTATTTGCAAATTTTCCGTGGAAAATCATTTGGGTTGGTATCTCAGAGTCTCATTCAACCAGAGGAACAATGGTCTAGACATAAAATATAACATTTCCTGACAGTTGTGACGGAAAGTTTCAGTTCCTTTAAGGACACAGAGATGAACATTTTCTCTCTTTTCCAAAGTAATCCAGTTTTCTTGCAAGCTCTCCCGATTGGAGATGGTATTGAACCAACAATGCATGGTTAAGAATATTAAGGACATATCGTGGTTCATAAGAGAAAAGATCTTCTTATGCTGTGGGGAAGCTGTGAGATTGAAACTCTTATGATTTTGAATACCTGAAGATGTTTGCATTGGGTTTTACACAGTTAGAACAGAAAAAGAAGCCTACACGGGACACAAAGTTGCAAAGAAATAGGAAGTGAGACTTTTTGTACTGGAGAGGAGAGATCCTGATTACATACCAAGGAGTCTTGTTGTTTACTTCAAAGACTCATGGGGATTTTAATTTGAAAGTTGGGTGGTTGATATTAAACTGATGTTAGCTGCTGAGTTGAAAAGGAGAAAGACATGTTTAATCCTTGGCTCCACCTTTGGCTGCCCCAGATGCGGACTGGAACAAGCTGATTTCCTGCACATGATGTGGAACTGTGTATGGATACAGGGCTACTGGCAAGCAGTAGCTGCAAAATTACACAGGATTATTTATTTATCATATTTGTAAAGCCCAACATTTATCCCCTTGGGGATGTCACAGCGCTAGTAAACTGCCTATCTTAACCACCACAGAGAGAATCCTACACAGTTAGAATGAAGTAAAGAATATTATCCCGAAAAAAAGCCAGGTTTTTGGTTTCTTTCTGAACATAAGATAGTTATCAGTAAATCGGATGTCCAAGGGTAAAGAGTTTCATTTGACAGTTGCTAAATAGGAAAAGATTGGTCGCCTGTCCTGGCATTCCTTACTCGTTTGTTCCTGGCCAGGACTGAATTCCGGGATCTCAAGTCACGAGTAGGCTTGTAACACTCCACTCTAGCCTGTAGGATCTCAAGTCCAGTATTTTGCAGGGCGTTGTGAGCATTGCATAAAAGTTTAAAACTTGCTCTTTTTCGCATAGGTAGCTAATGTAGAGGTGCCAAACAAACCGATGCAGAGCAAAATCTGTTCCTATTACAGATCAACTTAGCAGCATTTTGGATTCCCTAGAGTCTCGTAAATAATCAACCATGCCAACAAATAAGACATTGCCATAGTCTAATCTGCTTTTTATAAGAGCTTGGACTATGGTCTTTCGTCAAACTATCGGTATCCATTTAAACAGTTTTCTTCAGAGCTTCAGGTTGCCAAAGCACTTACCATACGTGGCCCTAAACTAATCTTACATAGAAAGACTGCCATCAATAATGTCCCCAAGATTTTAGCTGATTTCCTGGGGGTGGACAATTCCCCCAACGAATCTGGCCACCAAGAGGCATCCCAAAACACTTGGGCCCCACTGAATAGCAGGATCTCAGTTTGATCTGCATTTAATTTTCAGCAGGGAGTTGCCATCCAACCTGCTACTTCGGTGAGGTATTCTCAAAGTTTGCCTCCGGTCTCATCTTATTTCTCCTCCAGTGATATTATCAACAGGATATCATCTGTGTAAGAGCAGACCTGTAGTACAGCCTGGGTGGAGAACATGTAAAGTGTGCATGACTGTTTGGCTGGACCAAGACGGTCGGTCAAACAGTCATGCACACTTAGAGAGTGCCACCACTTCTCCCCCTGCTCTGCCCAGCCCCGCAAAACTGCCTCAGCATGGAAAAATAAAATGATAATAACATCGCGTTATTATCATTTTATTTGTATTTTTTTGCAGTGCTGAAAGGCAGTGGGGCAACGCTCCTCTGCGTTAGCGGAGGAGCCGCCCCTGCCTGAGGCTCGGACGATCACACATTCGTGACAGTGGGCCTCAGGAACTTTATCTGCGTCCTTCCAAATCTGAGAATCGGAACACAAACAGTTACATTTTACTCACAGTTTATTAGCATAGAAATTAGTAGTTTTACAAAGTTTTATGTTGTCATTCTAAAGCGCTGTAAATAATAACCCACACCTGTCAACTCGCCTTCATTCTGCAGGTCTCACCATCCTTATACTTCTAGTCACCTGACTGACAAACAAATTACCTCCTTAGGCTTCAACTTTAATAGGCTCAACCTCTTAAATGCCTGACTTAACCCTTATTTTGAACCAAGAGTTTGACAGGTATGATAATGAATCTTCTAATTACTCAGAGTATGGGATTAAATCACTTGCTGGTATCACAGTTGTGTGTGATCTTAGCAGTGGAAAGTACATGTTAACTCCTTTTATATACTTTGCCTTATTTTGAGATGTTTCATTGCTGTTTCTGTAAAGACTTATCCTCTGACTATTTAAAGCCCACAGTATCGGAGTCTGAGGTATGACTAGGGCCGTTGGAGTTATGTGATTTTGCAGCATTTTCTGCATAATTATGAATAACCCTCTCGTACAGAATAATAATATGCAGATTTTAACAAAAAAACATTTCTTGCTCAAACAGAACTAAAGTTACTAAACACGCTACCACAATTGTTACTGCCCGGTGGCCAAGGCAGGTCAACTTTCAGGTGCAGATTGCTGTATTAGGTGCTAAACTGTTATTAATGAGGTGAAAGCTTTACCATTATAGCATTAACATTTGTAAAAACTACAAAACGGCGACGTAAAACTGCTTCAAAAGGTGCTGCATTACGCCTCATAATTTACCTTTAACTGTTGCAAAATGTAGTCAATCCTTCAGCATATTTTGCTTCTACTGTGATGTATGATTTCAGTGGCCCTGGGAATGACACCTAAGTGCACATAAGCTAATCCCCCAGTCATTGTGCAGTATGCATCATGATTCCTGATCACTGTAATGGGGCAGCACTGCCACTGAATATAATTTTTAGTGTACTGCTGATGGCCAGCCATTCATGTTCTGTGAGCATTGCTTTAACAGCTGTTGGTGTGTTGTACCTGGTCTGCTAGAGAGTAAAGCATGCACTGCAGGGGCTGTGCTGTCCTGTTCTGTGAGCATGAGATGATTCCACTGCTGATCGGGTGCTGTACCTGTTCTGTGATGAATGCTTGCACTTCTTGTGAAGTCCTATACCTAATAGGTAACAAGTTAAGCTTGCAGCTGCTGTGTTGTATTTGTTAGGTGAAAATGGAAAGCTTGTGCAACTGATGCATATGGTTTATCTGTTCTTTGCGGGAGGGAAATTTGCACTGCAAATGCCTGGATGTACTTATGCTGTGGAGAGTACTTGCACTGCAAATGGTGTGCTGATCTTTCCTGTGAGTGAGGGAAGCTAACACTGAAGATGCTTCTGTCATGTCTCAGAAATATTAATCAAACATATTGTGGTGTACATGACCATTTGTGTCCAAGGGGTGGATTTGACTATGGGTTCAAAGCAGGTGTTATTTACTGTGAGCAAATAGTGGGTGTCCACATCTGTTTTTTAAGACCTTAATGTTAATGGATGTGTGTGGAGCATGTGGGACACATGGACATAACCACACTTGAATCCATGTCAAGTGGCACCTAAGATGAAGGTTTGAGAGAGCCAAAAACAGCAGTTGTGAACTGTAGGGCTCCTCCAAGATATTCGAGGAACCCTTCGTAGACTGTCAGACTTTGCCCTCTATTGTGCTTGAGGAGTTTGCCCTTTCCTTTTCTGGCCTAATATTTGTTACAATGGATATGCCACACAGTTAATTAATATTTAAGTGGGACAGCCTCTCTGTCTTCTATATCCTTGTTTTGGGTTTGTCAAGACAGCAGACTCCCAGCTCTGCCCCATCTTCCAGCTAGTACTATGTTACAGCGACCTTGGCTCGGCCAGTCCGAGTCTAAAAAGCAAAAGGGCCACTACTCCTCAGGATCCGTCTGAAAGCTGACTGTTGGAATACACAGCCTCTGTTGGTGTAAAAATGGTACAGATACTTCCAGCCAGTATGCCAAGATTTATCTACCGAATTCTCTCGTCTCAGCACCCAGTGGCAACTGAGAACCTCTGTACTGCAGAGTTAGGATAATTACCAACATCATACCATGCCAGGTCCTGGAACCTGAGGTCTTCGATCAACACTTCCAGAAGGAGATGTCTGCACACCGTTTCTAGGGAAAAAGCTGGCCGACTGCTCAGGCGCGGCACTCGAAGTTCCCTTGCCAAAGGAAGAAGCGATTTAGCAGAAAAGGGGCAGTGAAGGAGCCTATGCAGAACAAATCTAAGGCTACCACTGCACGAGGTAAAGACCTGCCCTGCTCTGCAAGGTTGAGTTCTTGGAGCCCCAAAGTGCCACTGTAGCATGAACTGAATTTTGTGTCCCGCAATAGGAGGGTGCCTTGGAACTCAACTCTGCCTACTTTTGTGGCAAAGCTGAGTGCTAAGAAGTATGAAGTTAATATAAAAATCTTGACTGCAACCTGTGGTCTCCCAGAAAAAAGAACCAGAGTGCCAGCAGAAACTCTACGTTAGTGGAGAGGGTTACAAGAAGGCCTGAGAACTCCTCGCTACGCCCAGGGCTGGGATATAACTTCGCAATTCCGAAGCAGCCTTTGTGATGGATTCTGATACTGCCTCTGCTTTCATAGTTCGCCATGCTGGCTTAATATATGGCAATTAAGGTGAGTGCGCGCTCTAGCTTCCCTAAACCCCTGATACATTTAAACAGGGACGCAGCGCGGACGCGCAGCAGACACGCCGTCTGATGGGGAAATACTGGCACCCTCCCAGGAGCAAATGAATGAAACTCACCAGACATAGCAGGTTTGCTTAGGAACAGAGTGACATTTATTTATTGGTACCAAAGCATGCATCATTGCTAATTAGCAAGGAAGAAGTCAGGTCTCCTGCCTTAGGGGCTCTCAGACCGCTTCTTCCCAGAGTGACAGTTTTCTAGGTGCTATATATATTGAGTAATGCCATGTCAGCGGAACTAGAATAAGGCACCAAGCCAAATATGGCTAACAGGGATGTGTAACATGGCAATCATAAATGGCTAGATATGGGCAGACCAGAAAGGCTGGCTCGGCACTGTGTAAGCAACTTGCACAACCAGATAAGGAAACTTATGATGACGTCAGGACAAGGGAAGTGACCTCTAAGGCTGATTCAGAATAGCTGCTGGAAGCTTGTTCAGGCAAGGTCAGATAGGAAGCCCTTTGGAGCTCTGGGCCTCATGTTAGTGTGAGTGCATACATATGAATTTAAATGGAAATACATATATATTTTGCAACAATCCTCCCTTTTGGATAGACCTATCCAACATTAGTGTAAAACCAAAATATATATATGTATATATGAAGGAAACATTAGTTACATATCTTTGGATGGCATTACACAGTGCTTGCATAAAATGCATATATTGTCACATTGATACATCCTGATGAGATCATTATTATATCAGCAGGCTGTTGTGATACCGGCAGCATACTTATAATTAGGTGTCCAACAAATATTGTTTGCTCTATGCAATGCATCAGGCTACATTGTCACTTAGTCACTCAGTTCCCGGGCACTTTGAGCAAGTGTCAGTAATTTAAAGGCACGCAGTGAGCGGTCATCTGCTTCTCCTCCTGGTCCGCAGTCGTCTTGTTTAGGGGCGGTTTCACGGACCTGCCCTGCGTTGTCCTCTTCAGTCTATTTTTCTGCAGGTGCAGACCATCACCTTTCTTCGAGACTGCGTCGTGTACTTCACTCAACAGCATCAGTAGATGTCGCGTCCCTCTGACACTTTATGATGGGCCCCCATGGATCGTAGAAATGGTCTGGTCTGTCCTCTTCTTGACTGCTGTGTTGCTCAGGTCCTCTGGTGACAGATGGTCATCAATTTCTGGTACCGTCCTCTCAGGCGTTGGGGTGCTGCCCTGCATTTTGTCCCCTCAATCCATTCATGGCGTTGGTTCACCGTCTGTGGTTCAGTCCACCTAGAACTAAAAGAAACAGCTTTTATTTTTCTCACCATGACCATGTCTCCATAATCGCTTTAGAAGTCTTTGCCACATTGCAGGCAGTACTAAAGTCAGAGCATCAGGCCATTTCAGGCCTGTTCCATCAGTTGCTTTTACTAATAATTTTTATTTTTTTATTTTGGAGCTCATTTAATCCTCCTGGCCTCAAGTTGGAGGGTGGTATGGGGTATGCATGTTATAATTTATTTCCCAAAACAACCTCTTTAGCATAAATGTAGTCACTAAGTGATCTCCTTTTATCGCTAGTTATACCCTGGTGGGTCCCTAGCCTTGGAGAGATGGCTTTCCTGAAGTACTGCGCCCCAGTTGCTGCATTATTCTTCCCTGTTGGATACACCTCCATTCATTTTGAAAACATGTCCACCCACACCAGCAAATATTTAAATCCATTCACTGGGAAGCAACATGCATCTGTGCATTCATCCTCCCTTGTG
Source organism: Calotriton arnoldi (assembly GCA_963921515.1). Taxonomy (NCBI): domain Eukaryota; kingdom Metazoa; phylum Chordata; class Amphibia; order Caudata; family Salamandridae; genus Calotriton; species Calotriton arnoldi. The sequence goes on along the minus strand of CAWUFW010005887.1, from coordinate 45,090 downwards.
CAATATCAGATGGTCCCTGCTCCAGTCTTGTAAGGGAAAGGAACATACTGTGTGGGGGCAAAGGCATCTCATCCTGTTAGGCCCACACTCTCTTCATTATTCGGCTCACACTCTCTTCATTATTCGGCTCACATCCAACATCAATCCACCCTCTATGTTCATCTGGTGTTGCAGACCATTGTGCTTCCTTTACATTAGCTTGCAAGAATTGTCCCTGAATGAGCTGTATTTTTGGGAATGCTTTATTCATTAGTCCCATCTGCACTGGCTGTAACATGCTTTAATTTAATGCTGTGTCAGCGATGGCATCACCTTTGGCTAACTTAGTATTAGCTCCTGTGTAGGCTTCACATTTTATTACCGCTATCCTGGTATATAATAGTATTACTTTAAACAAGATCCTTACTACAGGACCATTTTTAATAAGGCGCCCTGTTTCTGTTATGAATCCGTGATACTTCCACAGCTGGCCACAAATAAGAACTGCAAAGCATAATGTGAGTCAGTGTAAATGTTAACAGTTTTACCCTTGACTAGTATTCATGCTTTTGTTACAGCATACAGCTTATCTTACTTGGTAAATGTTTCAAGTTGCAGAGCTGCACTTTCACCTTTGTTGTCTGCTATTGCTATGGCATACCCTGCTCTGTAATTAGTGTCTATCAGTCTGCTGAAGAAACCATCAGTGTACAACTCATATAGTCTGTCTTTCCTAATAGTGTCTAATCTTGGTGTGGTGCCGTTTTCTACAATCTTGACACCAACTTACTTAGTGGTCTCATTTGTCTCTACGAGAATGGATCTCATCAGAATAACCTATTTCATGTAATACTTTTGCCAAATTAACAGGTGGGCTTTTTATTATGACATTACAATTAAACAACATGGTGCCATTATAACCTGTGTGCCTGCCAGCGGAAAATGTTGTGTCGATCCAGACAACAACAACCGTAACAAATGCATCCGCACCAAATGTGGCACCTAGACAATACAAGTATAGTCCAACACAATGAGAGCTGTCCTCTCTACCATCACAGCTGAGGACCCCTAATCACTGCAGAAAGCAAAGTCACATAGTTGTGTCCCACAGGCCTTTCTTTTCCAGCTGTATCAGCACACCATTGGCAGCACCACTTCATTTGCAATGTTATTTTGCTCTGAAACAGAGATGGAAAGGCAGTTTGTAGTCAGGCAGTCCCCGTGATGGCGCAGTACACAATGTCTCTTTCAATTTCTTGAAACAGTTTGCAAGTTCATTAGTCATAGCATCTGCATTCATGGACCCATTGGTGGCAGCAGTTCATTATCCCCAGGAAGGACATCATTCCTTTCTTGGTGGGCAGGAGCTGAATGCCCTGAAACAATTTTATTCTGTCAGGTGGCATGCGGCGTGTACCTTGGAATATCTCATAACCCAGGTAAGTCACCTCTTTTTGGCAGCACTGGCATTTTGACAATGAGGCTTTGTGTCTTCTCTCCTGGAGGTAGTTCAGCAGAGCTACAGTGTCTTTTTCACAGGCTTTCAAAGGCCTCAAGTGATGGAGATGTCACAAGGAGGTCATCAGCATACTACAAGACGATGCTACCACCTTCCAGGCATAGGTGGTCCAAGTCTCTCTTTACTGCCTGTGCTTTGACATTGGGACTCACAGTGAATGAAGTGTACTGGGTATCCCAGCATGACGGCAAAGAGGCTTTCACTCTGTGGATGGACTTTAATGCTAAAACCCACTGAGGAGAGAAAAATACTCTGCCTCTACAGGTATAAATAATAATATAGTACTGGTGTCAGGCACAACAGGCTCTAAAGGAACCACAGGTTCTTAAGGTAATCACTTTATGGGGACAGCATGTTTTCACCACCCTCATTTTTTTAAATTTTATTTATTTTAAATATCACTTTATGGTGAGGGCATTTTCCAAAATTATCGTTCCCTTGTTGTATAACCTTATTGTTAGTTATGTGTACATCCATCCATTTCCTTTTCATATGTAACAAACTGCAGTCTAACAGCTTCATCTCTCAACACATCCACAAGTGCTCTACAGGGGGTGCGTATAACAGAGAATCCTTACTGAAGCTGCAAGCAGTAAGTGCCCTGTTCTAACCTATCCTTAGGTATTTGTGAGTATATTCCATTTATTGAAAAAAATATATATATACTGCTGCAAAAAATTATATTTATTTATTTTAAAATTGTGAAATGTATCCCTTTATCTCCCACGTTAGTGGAAACATCTGCCACCTTAGTGGAAACATGAGATTCTCCTTGGGCGTGTTTCAGGGAGGGACGTGTTTGATACCTTCATCCTGAAACACTGGGCACAATAGCACTGATACCATACTCTTATCTACTCTCTGGTAGCTACACTGTGCCCCTTGATAATGGTATTCAGTAGGATAAACCCCACCCTGCATATCTCCTACAAAGGTATCGTTTCTCAAGAACACCGTGATATCCCCATCTGCTCCTAAAAGAATATGAAATACTTCTTTTAGCTAATGTTACCTAAAACAGATCTGTGGTGTCCAATCTAGTTCCAGGAAGGCTCAATCAAGGCCTAAATTTTATTGTAACAACTTTGTAAATTCTTTCATTTATTAAATGTAGTTAAATTAAAAATGACAATATCCTTAATTTTAACATGAATTCTGCATTAATTTGACCCTAATTTTCCTCGGCACTTTATAGCCCCAGACATCGTCACAGCTTATTTTATTTTAACATTCTCAGAAATTAGCAATTTTTAATTGCTCTGATGTTCTTTGTACATTACTCTTAGTGTTTTACCCTACAATGTTATAATCAGGAAATTTTAATTAATAAAAAAAGGAAGTAAGTTATTGTTAAACTACTATTCAATATTACAAGAATGTACTATATTGTGGGGAAAAATATATATCTATATGTTTGTTCCTTACAGATAAGGGAATCACTCCCAATTCTCCACCACACTATCTCAGACCCACTGAGCTAACTATGTCTGTCTCTGACCAAACTGCTTGCTCTGTGCTCCTAGAATCCCCCTCCTTTACAAATCTATCCCAGCCTGACCCAAGGGCCTTTATTGCCCTGTCTGACACATCCTTGGTTAACAGCTGTCCAAAGCCCCTAATTCTTGCATGTTTAGCTTATCCTTATTTTATTTCTTCAAATACTGCTTTTAGCTGAGTTTGCACTAGATAGCCTGTGCGTGTGACTTTCTGAAGTTATTTAGATAAAATCAATTTTATCAGTGATCTGCTAACAAACCGTTTTTAAATTAAGGACTGTCACAGTGGCTAACTTCAGATAAAACAAATGCTCAAAGACTCCCTGCGTGGACATTTTAGGTTCGGTAGGGCTGGTCAGTTCTAAATACAGAACTTGCCCTTTGACCCTTAAACCTGTTTTTCCCATGTCTGAGCAATGCTAGTTTCATGTGGGCATCAGAGCTCAAAGTAACTCTCCGCATGACTGAAGGGGGATCCCTGCTCCGTGCCTGCGTGCTGCTATTTTTTAAAGGTAGGATACAACTTTTGTTCTTTATTATTTATTTATTTATTTCTTGTGAACTGTGTGAGCTAGCACCTAAAAAATTGGCTCAAAATTTCAGTTTTCAGAATGCCATAATTTGCTCAGAACTATCGTGCATTAAGGCGCGCAATGTAATTCTCATGTCTGTACCGCTACTCTTTGCATAACTTTTAATTGTATTTGAGACTGCAGCCATTAGGCCATACTAGAAATCATATTTTAAGTTTGTCCATAAGATTCAGTAATATTGTCATTGCTAGAGAAACTTAATATTCACCCTTTTAATTTGGTGCAACAACATATTTTAACCAGTTGGAAATAGAAATCTTAATGTGCACATTGAAATCTGAATATTTACTTTGCACAGGATAATTTTGAACAGTGCTAAATATTATTAAATTTTCACAATAGTGGTATTAGACATTATAAGGATTATAAATATGTAAAAACGATTTTAGTGCAATAACTTTTAATAATTTTTTACATGTAGTCAGTTTTTTTTTTTTTTTGATTAATGATCACTAACCTTTTTTGTGGTTTCTACATATGAAAGGCAAGCCTCATTGCTTTCATTATTCCTTTCATTTTGTCTTTAAATGGATTTATTTATAACACCTACAAAGCTTCTTTTGAAACTAAGCACAGAAGCTTTAATGAAACATAGAAAGTTTGTTTCACCCTTTAGAAATAAGTAATTATTTACAGTTTAGAAATAAGTAATTATTTACTATGAGATCCAGAAATGAATTTTTTTATGAAAGAAAGCAGGAAAGGAAGTCCTGACTTTTATCCCTTTTCTTTTATCCAAAATAATCATCTTATATTTCAAACTTTCAAGACTATTTTCTTTAAGGCACGTGCTTGTATGTGCTATTTGATACAAATTTAAAACCTAGTTGCCACGGTCTTTTCTTTGGGTCGGCCCTGTCTTTATTTATGTAGCTGTTGTTTATGACCGGCAGGTGTTGTCTTCTACACTTTTCAGGAGAAAAGGGAGCAGCTGGTGCTGGGACTCAGCTCAGTTCAGTCTATTAAAACCCAGGCATTCCAAGTCAGTCAAAATCTATCCTTTGCAGTGTGATAAAAGGGAGGACGCTTTTATTTTAGCAGTTCACCCCCTACAGCAGCCCCCAATTACTCATATAATGTGAATGCCTTTTAATATTTAATATCATGTATCTAAGGAGAGTGCTACATTTTGCACAGCTGATAGGCAGTACTAACAAAATGTTGGGGCATCTAGTTTAATTTTTTTTTGTTATGTCCTAGTTGTATAATACACACAAATTCGTTTTTGTCTGTGAGGCCTACTCTTTTCCTATTTAGTTCCTTTTCCTAAGGAAAGTTATTTTTAATTTTATATAGGTCTAGCTATACTCAAAGGTTTCAGAGCGCTTTATTTGTTATGAGATAACATTTACAAAAGTACATAAAACATGAACAATCCTTCATACATCAATTATGTATTATTGTATTAAGTATCCAAAACGCAGCAGCCTGGCTTATCCTTTATTTGCCCAAATTTCACCCTTTCTCAGCTTGTATCAAAAAGCTGCACTGGCTTGCAGTGGCTAACTGGATCAAATTCAAGGCTCTATGCCTTACATATAAAGCCGTATATTATTCCGGCCCCATGTTTCTTAAACAATCTCTCTCTTGGTATATACCCAAACGAGATCTAAGGTCTAAAAATACTTTAATGATCTTGCGCCCTAAATTTAAGAGACTCAAATGGGGGGAAGCTGGTTTTCCTCTGAAGCGGCAGCGCTTTGGAACAGCTTGCCTATAAATATCACAGCAACTCCCACGTTACTGAGTTTTTAGGAAACTTGTTAAAACTTTGGCTTTTTAATTCCTAGCCTCCTCCGCTCTCTAGACACTGTAAACACCCCAACTTAGCGCCAAGACACCCTTGGGTATTCGTGCACCTTAGAAGTTTCCGTAATATAACATAACATAAACAAACACAAAATATCTTCTCTGAAACATAGGACAATGTATGCAAAGTCCATTCTCTTTTTATATGGAATGCTAGGCATTTCTGCCTGGAGTTTTAATTCAAATTTTTACCATTGTGGGAATATAATAATTGAATGTTCACACATCTATACTTTGTTACTGCTTCACTTTCCAAAGTAGCGCGCAGCTACTTAACGTATTTGATATAATGTATAGTCTTACCTTTATTTGCAGGGCTATCTGGTGATGATTTGATTTGAACTTTTTTTCTCCTGCCAGTTTTAAAACAACTTTCTAGTGGGCTTACCATGATTTTCTCCAAGATCCACTCTCATGAAATGTGTTTTTTTTACTCACAATGTGCACTTACCCTGAAAGATAAATACAAGAGGTCTCCTGCAAAGGAAAAGTTGTTAGGTAGTGGATAGAATGAGTTAAAAAGAGGAAAATCAACAGTTATGGACCAGCCAGAGACATCACATATAAAACCAATTTCCTTCTCTCATGCACTAATGCGATTCATTTTTATATAAATCAAAAAAGAAACATTTCAAGGAAACATAGAGGTCCAGTACTGAAGATCAATACCCTATTTAAATGCAGTCATTCATCCATGACATACTACGCATATTTCAAACTCACTTCCCTGTGTTCCGGTGCAACCTGCAAATCAGACGTTCCACTCACTATATTCTGGGAGGGTTTCTTTTTTGTGGGTAAAATCAATACCCCATCCTAGCATAGGGTCTCCTGCAATGGATTTTTATAAAACCCCCGAAGGGTCTAGCCATTTGTCAATATTTATTGACATAAAGTAACTTAGTTACTTACCAGTCACCTGTTTCACTACTTCTTATATGTGTAGGTACACATAAATATTTCTCTAACCCAGGCTCTCCTGCAGTGTATGCCACATATCAATTAGTGTATTGATATAGAGAATATTTTAAAAACATTCTCAACAGTCCCCTGTCTATTTTAAATGCCAGTCAATGCCCCTTTTATTAATACTATGTGTTAAATACGCATTTGAAAGACTGAAAGGTCACTTGCAGCAAGGCAAGTTTGTTATTTAGCTTACATCTCACTTACTGACTGGTGACATCACAGTCCTCCAATATCCCACTTCTGACAACATTTTGATGGGGAAATACTGGCACCCTTACCAGGAGCAAATGAATGAAACTCACCAGACATAGCAGGTTTGCTTAGGAACAGAGTGACATTTATTTATTGGTACCAAAGCATGCATCATTGCTAATTAGCAAGGAAGAAGTCAGGTCTCCTGCCTTGGGGGCTCTCAGACCGCTTCTTCCCAGAGTGACAGTTTTCTAGGTGCTATATACATTGAGTAATGCCATGTCAGCGGAACTAGAATAAGGCACCAAGCCAAATATGGCTAACAGGGATGTGTAACATGGCAATCATAAATGGCTAGATATGGGCAGACCAGAAAGGCTGGCTCGGCACTGTGTAAGCAACTTGCACAACCAGATAAGGAAACTTATGATGACGTCAGGACAAGGGAAGTGACCTTTAAGGCTGATTCAGAATAGCTGCTGGAAGCTTGTTCAGGCAAGGTCAGATTGGAAGCCCTTTGGAGCTCTGGGCCTCATGTTAGTGTGAGTGCATACATATGAATTTAAATGGAAATACATATATATTTTGCAACACCGTCGACGCGCCAAAGGCAAGCCCATCTGCGCCTGTCAGTGTCCCGAAGCGTCCAGTGCCAGCCACTATGCCAGTTACATCTCTAAAGGTATTTCACGCCTCTCTTATAGTTCCTCTCAACTTCGCGATCTGGCCCCAATTCCTACCTGTACACCTCTTAGCCTCAATACTTAAGCTCGCACAGAGATCGAATGCACTTTATGTAGTTTCCACACTAATCTAAGGGACCAAGATACCTTGAATAAGCCAGGGCTGACCCCTACCTTCGTAGCAGCTCTGATTAATTCACGGGCCCTCTCGAAACATGCAGCTAATGTGTACGACCTACTTTATGAAGAAGACCTTGATGCTCTATTCATTACAGAAACTTGGCTCACAGACTCCTCTGGCCCAGACATTTGGTCTGCAGTCCCCAAGGGATTTAACATTTTCAGTAAGGACTGGGATAAGGGCAGAGGAGGAGGGCTAGCGATTATTTACAAGGAAGGTTTCACCCTTGCCCCCTACCCTTACTAGATCTAGAGGGAGCGGAGGCTACGGGGTTCTGCCTCTCCCTCTCCCCCAATCAATCTATATGTGGGGCACTACGATATAGTCCCCCATGTCCTACAGGAGGGTTTATACCCTTGCAATACAATGCTCTTGCTCTCCTAACTCTTAGATATGCCCACTGTATCATTTTAGGGGATATTAACCTGCACTTGGAGTGTGAGAATGAGAGAGAAATATCTGTTCTTCAAGAGAATTTGGCAGCTATGGGCTTGACCCAGTCAATATTAGCTCCCACACATCTAGATGGACACACTCGACCAAATTTTCACCTCTCTGACTCTCGAAGTTGATGCCCCTACCCCTTTGATCTGGTCAGACCACTACATGCTCAGGTTCAGATGTTCTAGGTTTAAGAGTTCACCTACCAAAAAAGGCTATTTACCCAGAACGGTAAGAATCTTTCATAAAGTCCAATCTGCAGCCCTTTGTAGTAGGTTGGAAGAGGAAAACCCCTCTCTCTCCGGCAAGGTCGACCAAGATGTCACTCTTATTGACAGTTGGATTGAGTCCTCCACCCTAGCCTTAGCCCCAGAAAGACAAAAACCATTACGCCGTACTAAGCCACCTTGTCCATGGTACACTCACTCCCTTAAAATTATCAAACTAGAGTTTAAACACAGGGAGAGACAATGGAGGGTGACCTACTGTCCTATCGCTAAAGCAGAGTATAATTCAGCATTAAGGAAATATCATAAAGAAATTAAGCTAGCAAAAAATCTTTATTTTGGGCCAAAATTTCAAATGCCGGAAATCATTCCAAGGAAATTTTTAAAATTGTCAAATCGTTCACCACCACTGAAGCCTGTACAGGCCAAAAACTACTGACCCTGGAATGGTGTGAACAATTTGCTCTCTTTCATGAGAAAATTTCTACAATCAAGGCCAGGCTCCCTCTTCTTAGGGAGAAGGGCAGTGCCGTAGGTTCTAGCAGGGTAACGGCTACTCCCGTTGATAACAGGGGAGAGAAAAATCCTGGGACTAGTCAACTAATCTCCTTTACCCATGACAAATCCATTTCTCTAGAGGCCTACTCTTCAATTTCCATGGAAGGCTCCCTTTCAGCGTTAAGGAGCCTTAAATCAGGTTCTCCCTCAGACCCAGGCCCCGCTATCATCCTATCCCGGGGAGCGGAGGCTATCAAGCCACTTGTAAATCAGCTTTTCAATACCTCCCTTTCATCAGCTACAGTGCCCAAAATATGGAAGCAGGCAAAAATCGTGCCTCTTCAAAAAAAAAAAACCCAGGCCAAACCCACAGAACCGGCCAATTATAGGCCCATCTCCCTACTTCCGCTCTCCCACAAGTTTGTGAAAACATGTAATCCAGCAGCTTTCTTCCTATCTTGAAATCAACAACCTGCTACATACTAGCCAATCTGGGTTTCATCCCAATTGCAGTACTGAGACAGCATTGCTTGAGGCAGTCGATTTCATTAGACTTAGTCTTGATGCCGAAGGCAGGGCGCTACTGGTCATGCTGGATCTATCAGCTGCGTTTGATACAATCTATTACTACACCTTACTGGCCCGTCTCAGGTCTGTTGGAATTGGAGGGCAAGCCTGGAATTGGCTAGCATCCTTTTTTGATGGGAGAGGACAAGTGGTATGGTGCCCCCCTTTCTCGGACAGTCCTCGTAAATTGAGGGTGGGAGTGCCACAGGGCTCGCCCTTAAGCCCTACACTGTTCAATGTGTATCTTACTCCCCTGGCAGCCCTGGCAGAATTGCTAGGGGCCAAGATTTTGTCATACGCTGATGACACCCAATTGCTGTGTTCCTCGAAGAATAACGAGGCATTCCTGGGTGAGAAAATTATAAACTGCTTCTCTGTAGTCTTTCATTGGCTTTCATCAAATCAACTCAAATGCAAGACCGAACTCCTTTTCTTTGGACATGAAGCAGAGGTTTCATGGCAGTCCTTCTGGCCAACAGATTACCCCTCCTCCACTTACTCATACTTCCTCGGTCAAAAACGTAGGTATTAAGTTTGATGGGCAACTTTTGTTTCGCTCACAAGGTAATACCGTGGTTAGCTCCTGTTTTGCCTTACTACGTATGTTGAAAACGTTTCTGTATCTCCTGTCTTTGAAGGCGAGACAGCAAGTGATCCAAGCCCTGATCACAGCATGACTGGATTATTGGAATGCACTTAACCTAGGCCTGCCTGACTACCTGATTGATGGATTACAGCTGGTTCAGAACGCAGCTGCGCTAACTATTTTCGGTCTGCTCCATAATTCCCACGTTTCATGGCTTCTCAATGATCTTCATTGGCTTCCGATCAGGAAGAGGATCAGTTTTAAGATCCTGCTCCTCACCCAGAAAGCCTTATACGGGACAGGCATATCTACGAGCTAGCATTAAGTTCTACACTCCCCAGGCAGATCTGCGCTCTGCAAACCTATGTCTTGGCAAAATTCCTTAGATCAAGAAGGCAAGGTCTGGGGGTAGATCTTTTTCTTTCCTAGGCCCCTCTCTCTGGAACAAACTTACCCTGGAACTCAGACGCATTGAAACTACCCCCCTATTCTGGAAAAAGCTAAAAACTTGGCTTTTCCCTAAAAACTGAGTCTGTATCCTTGTTCTCCCTCAGCCAGCCCTTCGTCTGCATTAGCGCCAGGACACTCCTTGGAGTAACAGTTTGCGCTCTAGAAATCACATACATACATACAATTGTGAACAAGTCATCTCGGCCAGGGCAAGGACACTGACCTTGTTCCGTGAGCTGGGTAGTGCACTACTCTTGAATGTGCTGCCCTACTGCCTAATGACCAACAAAGATTGCAGATTCTGCCTGACTACCAAAAGTTCAAAACAGACAATAGGTTACAGTGCAACTTGGGAAAACATAGTACCGGGGAGAAAGACAGGATCATAAGTGCTGGTCCCAACCTGGACAGCCTTCCCAAAGAAATGACTTGTATTCAATGTTTCCCATAATCTTTCTGCCTCAGGTTGGTTCTAACTGCCCTTCCTATCATTGTTTCCCTTCAAGTCACTGTGAAAAACTGGCTTGCTCTAGGATGTCCACTTATGTAAGTGTGCACCTTGCACCAGTCCAGACAACCCTTATGGTGATTTAAGAGGTCTTAGACAACCTTAGAAAGCTCTCCAAGTGGTAGCTGTGGAGAGCAGCCTTCAGGCCTAATCCAGGAGGAGTGTAAAGCAGCTTGTTTTACCAGAATGCAATCTTATAGTATAGATTAAGCGAAAAAGAACCACACCAAGTATTTATAAAAATATGTATTTATTATATAATACTCTCTAATACGTTCAAATATCTCCCACACTGAGATAAACACAATACTTTAGCAAGAAATACAGTAAATAGCACGAAATACACAGAGGGCCCCAGGGGGGAACCAAACCATATATTAAGAGAGTGGTATAAGAACCACGACTCGAGTCAGGAAGATGTCAAGAGGACGTAGAATTGCTGGCGACCCACAGAACCACCCAAGGTAAGTAGCTAGGGACCCCACGGAGAGAGTGTGCAGTGTTTAAACACGACCACGTGCTCCGTACAAGTCTATGTGAAAGTCGCGGTTGGGTTTTTAAAGATTAAGGACCCTTCCCAGTGGACCCTGGAGGAACCCCTTGGAAGACAGAAGGTTGGAGATCCACCCCACCCGTGGATACCCTAGTACCCACGTTACCTACACCAGGGAAGCCGGGTGCATATGTGTGAAGTAGTGTTAGAAACCGCCGTCGAACCCAATGGAGGACTTCAGGAAAGTGCCGCTGTGGAAGAGGGAAGAAGTGTCCGGTGGAATCCAAGGATGGATTCTTGATGAGAGGTACCTGCAAGCCGAGGGGACAGAGTCTATGTCACTCAGGGGTGACAAGGAGACTTGGAAGACGAATGCCCTCCGATGTCTGGTGTTGCAGGATGGATGACGAGGACCTTGACTCTGCAGCTGTGAGGACCAGGCGACGCTGAGAAGGACCAGGAGCCGTGCACGAGCTGTCCCACGAAGGATGTCGAGTGCTGAGGGGTCGGTGTCCGGCAAGAGCACCAACAAACCGTGGCAAATGCAACCAACGCAGGACTCAAAGAAGGAGCAACGTTGGGACCAGCAAGGTCCAGGGGACTCACCAAAAGCAGGGGAGTCAGGGCAGGCTCCGAGCAATCAGGGGAGCCCAAAAGAAACACGTGTGACCCTCAAATGGATCCACAGACTGGAGGCACTGGAGTCGCGAGAGGACCTCGAGCAGCTCACCAAAAGATGCAGGCCACGATGCACACGATGCGGTGTGGCTGAAGTTTCTGGTCACAGGAGATGCTCGAGGTTGGGGCTACGTGGAGCCCGAAGATGATCTTGGAAGGAAGCCAACAAGCCTTTGCAACTGCAAGTTGGACACAGTGCACAGGGGTTCGGTTATTGTAACTCCCGCGAGGGATACTGGCCTCAAACTTGGTGAGAGGGCAGGCCTAGGGAGCTGTGGAAAACCACCACCTGTGTTGCAGAGCCCGGAGGAGCTCAGGATCTGCAGACTGGTTGACTTAGTTGCGGTGCCTGCAAATGCAGGGGAGTGACTCCTTCACTCCAAGGGAGATTTCTTCAGGTGTCTTTGATGCTTCACAGGCCTTGGAAGGTTCCTGTATGTTGCACAGGCACAGACGATGCAGCAGACTGGAAGGGAGATGGAAGTCAGGCCCAAACGAAGTCCAGCGAAGTCCAGAGTGCCCAGACGGTAGAAGTAGAAGTGGTGTCTGATCTGAATCTTATCCCACAACGAATCTACGGACCTTCACCCAGGTAAGCCCTTAAGTACCCTAGGGAAAGGGTTGGGAAGATTCAGGGGACCCTCCCAGGGGAGGGTCTGGACAGAGGGGAGGTTACTCCCATGTCCTTTGTCCAGTTTCGCGCCAGGGTGGGAGCCAAAGGCTCCCAGAACTGGTTTGAAATGGACTATGCACGGAGACACCAAATGTGCCCCTCATGCAGACTTTCTGGCGCTGGCAAGCGCACTCACCCAGTCCCAATACACTAAATCCTGTCTGGGAGGTGGTCACACCTCCCTGTGACAGGATGCCTATTGTTCCACCTTCCTCTGCTCGAGCTTGGCTCAGCAGCAGGAGGGCAGAAATGTGTCTCTGGTCGGCAGCAACCATTTTTTTCTATCCGGGTCTAGAAGGTTGGCACCGGGACTACTGAGAGCCTAACGAAGGTCTCTTTCAGTGCTTGGAATCATACCCCCACACTGTTTACGGTGTGGGGGTATGATTCCAACATGTTTGATACCAAACATGATAGGATGCGTTACAGCCGCTTTGTAGATGGTCAACGTGTAATTACGCGGTGCCCCTCTATATAGTATATGGCTGCTTCACTGACAACCCGGGAGAATGGACTCCGTAGGCTGCAGGGGTGTCCTGCTCATGCAGGGGCACCCTCTCAATTAGAGCCAAGCACCCTGCCTTCAGTATTGCAAAGGCATGCCATAGGGGTGACTTATAGCTTTTAAGTGCAGTGACCCTTAGATATAGTAAACCTATATCTTTAGTTAGTGGTGCATGCACCAACTTACACAGGCTGCAATGGCAGGCCTGTAGTTCCCGTTTGCATGGTCTCTCATGGGTGGCATAATACATGCTTCAGTCCATGGGAGACCTCGGGTACCTATGCCCCGGGGTACCTTAGTACCATATACTAGGGACAGATAAGGGTACCCCAGTATCAAATCTGGGATGTACCCAAGTACTGAACACAAAAATTTAGAGAGAAAGCAGATAGACTGGGTGCCTGATTAGCAGGATCCCAGTCAGTAGTCAAAAACAGCTTAGCACCAGGCAAAAAGTGGGGGTAACCATAGAAGCAGATCCTACTTTCCTACAGTCACAAACTTACAGATAGCACATCTTGGTGTCAAATACCTTCTTCAGTGCCCATGGGTGATGAGACTACTGTGGCTGTCGTGAACAGAAATTAGTTCCAAGTCATCCACCCCCTCAGTGTTTGCTAGTTCAATAACACATTTAGATCAAGGTATACTAACACACACCATACAACATCAGTTGTTGTTCTCAGTACATCAGCTGCGCTCCTTGGCCTCCCTGGCTTCTGTTGTTATGCAAATTAGAACTGCACTGGACAGCATAGTCCAGACTATATCCCAGCCAGTTCCTATCTTTTTCAGTTCAGTACACTACATTACTTGTTGGAAAATCTCTCATATGCCCTCCCTAGCATTATTGGCTAAGCTGTGACCGTGAAGGTAGCATTTGTTCATATTGTTGTTGGTGTTGACACGAGCATTAATCCCCAGCAAAATATCACAGTGAACACTCATTTAACATGATTTGTTAATGAAATAATTTTTGGTTTTTGAAGTTAGTGGTACTTCACATGTAATCTTTCATAGATGGTCTTCCCTTTGAAAACATGACCATCCAAACCCTCAGCACCGTGCTACACTGAAGAACTCTCCAACAACAAACATGCTTTTCGCAGACAGGAAAAGAGATGGACTTAGGCACCCTTAGGATCTCACCCAACCAAAAACACCCGACCTCTTGCTGCACCCTTAAAACTCCAACTAAAGCATCCTACAATGCTGCCATCAACAAAGACACAAAAAAAGCAAAACTCTACAAGGCCATCAAGCATTGCATCATTCCTCCTACAGGCCATCCTATTCCACAGCCAGCTGACAAATGCACCTCTATCTCGTCAATTCTCCACCAACAAGATCAACAAAATCAGATGTCACATCAACATCAGAAGAGGGTCTCTTTTAAACTACATCTCATTTGCTAGTCTCAATCCCCAGGACAACTTTCAACTTGCTCTCTCATGCGTAACTCACCAATATCATGAACTCACTGAAGGCCACATCCTGTGAAGATACTGCCTTATTCCACCATAAAACCTCTTCAAGGTAATGCTATTATTCTCCCTCTCTTCCCTCGGCCAAGAAACCTTCCTGGGTGCCGTGAAGATATGACCTATTAACCTGCTGCTGATGAAACTGACCTTTGACCCAGCCATCCTCGCCAGCTTCTGCCCCATCACTTGAATGAAAGAAGCTTATAAAGTGCATATCTAATCCAACAGAAGTGACTCAGCGCTACAAAGTCCCAAAAGAGGTCACTTAAGCCCAAGGAAAAACGAGACAACCTATCTGAAGAGCCAGGTCTTTAAACTTTTTCGGAACAAAAGTTCTGTCTTTGATTGATTGCACTGAGGCGGAGGAGAGTTCAATAACTTCGATACAAGGAAGCTAAAGGAGCTCCCACCAGTGCGAACTTATTTCAATCTAGGGACCTGAGCTAACAAAGGTAACTTAATTACCCTTTTTGGAAAAATCTTTGAGGAGATAGTCTCCCTTCAATTCCTTGAGCAGACCAACAAAACTACCCTTCTGTAAGACTACCCAATCCCATGTTAGATCTTACTGTAGCACTGAGACCTGAATTCTTCAGGTAGTCAATGGTGCATCCTTATGGACAATAAAAACAACTCCTACTTCCTGTTCCTGCTTCTCCTCTTTTCACACATTGTCACCAGTGACAATCATAGACTCATTCACTCCCTAGCAACATATTATGGCTTCTTTCTACACAGTGTAGCAGTGACTCCGCTCCTACAACACCCGTACCAAACAGTTCATACTGATGAGAACCCATAAGATCCCCGACACTGGCCAAACTCTACATCGAACGTTTTACGTCTCACCAACTACAGCCTCAGATTTGATCAATACCCAACTCAACCTTAAAGTCTACTCTTCCAACGACATTCCGCAGCTCTCAATATGCATTAAGCTAATCCAGAACTGGATGTCAACTACCTACCTAAAGGTCAGTCCAACTAAGACAGAGTTTCTCCCATTAGCCAACCGCTTCAAACAGCCACAAATCCAAGTCAATTTCTGACTTGAACCTAGACAACTTCACAACTCCATGTAATATGTCTTTCCTTGTGCTTTCTGCTTCTTTGTGGTATTTCTACTTCTAGCTTCTATCCCAGTCCTCGTTTTTTTCCTCCAGTGTTGCTGTGTCTCAGCCTTTACCTAGGGAGATGTACGGCTCTCCTGTATGAAGTCTGGCATGTTCGCCCTCCAATAGTACTTTTAGTATGTCTTGCCTGCTGGGTCTGGTGTCCTGAGTAGGATCCTCCCCTTAGTGCCATGTTGACACAGCCCCTCTGTGGGGACATAATTTGATTGACCTATTGTGAAAAGGGTTGTCCACGTTCATTTTGTTTCCCAGACTTTGTCAAAAATAGCCTGTCCTCTAGTCAGTACAAACTGAACTGATCTTTTAGTGCGGAGGGCAATTTGCTTCCTAACCAGTAACGTAGATGCAGCTGGGAGCATTGTGTCATCAATAGTTCCTCTTGCTCCCTGCCCATGACATGTACTGAATTTGCAACAATTATGCTGTTTCATGGGCAAGTCTCTTCCCATAGATCTCTGCTACTCCCTAAACTCTTTCAAGACTAATGTAATTGTGCTCCCCAATTGTGTGTGTAATTGTGTCAGTATGTTCATAAGAACAGGTAGCTTAGAAGGTTCTGACACAAGTTGAATAAAGCGTTCATCCTCTGCTTTTTGGTGACAAGAGGTTAATTGTTAGTTCTAGCTGGTGCGCTCTTAAATACCTAGGATATGGTTTGGGCCCATTTTATCTCACTCATTGCCCATAGTCTGTGCAGCTTTCTTTGAACAGAAATTTAGTTTTTGACATCCAAGCTGTGACTCAGAATATCAATCTTTGTGCTAGGTGTCTGTTTAAGGTAATTTCTTTGATTGAGGCACATTTATTATAATGCACTATTTTAAGCTTTCTGTGTTAATAGTGCATAAAAACATGTTTCTTTAATACAATGTCAAGGAAGCAATAAAAAGGAATGCCCCGCACAAAACTGCTGAAAGAGTGGATCCGGAAAAAAATTCTTCGTAGCTCCTGTACTTCAATAGTTTGTGTGGCATTGCCTTGACTCTGCTCCACCCCAGAAGTCAGAACTGGAGCTGAATACTGGCACCACCCAAGCACGCTTGTGGAAATTCCTTTCTTTCTGTGCCTTCGTACATGGATCCAAAGCTAGCACCTAACTTTTTCTTGCCAGTTGATGTTTTTTTAATTTTTTTATTAACAATTTGTCAGTTTCCAAGGGAATATGTCCTCTCTTAAAATTACGGAATTTATACCCTTGTGGACTGCCATAAACAAATGTCTTTGATAAATCCTCGCTAGCTGTGTCTGGTGTTTTGGGTCGGGCCACAACTTTAACTCCACGATACCAAAGGGGATGATGGACGGAGCGTTTGAGCTAATCAAACACTCACCCCCAGTCAACTGATCTGGGTTTAATCCATCATCATTCTTTAGCTCACTCCACCACCCCAGTTCAGACATGGCCATATGCAAATCAGTCTGACCCTGTGCCTCATGGGAACAGTCCAGCCCGAACTGCCAAGCCATGTCTTCCCTGGACCGGAAACAAGCATCCTGGGACCGGTTTCTGGCTATTCAGCCGTCATCAGCCAGGCAAACGCTCCGTCCATCATCCCCTTTGGTATCGCTTTGTTCGCCCTAAGTTGGCAGTGTATGCCCAGACGTGGGTCCCTTGCTCACTTTGCCACTGGATTCAAGATAGCCTGGCTGATGAGGGTTATGAACCCGAAACCGGTCCCAGGATGCTTGTTTCCGGTCCAGGGAAGACATGGCTTGGCAGTTCGGGCTGGACTGTTCCCATGGTGCACAGGGTCAGACTGATTTGCATATGGCCATGTCTGAACTGGGGTGGTGGAGTGAGCTAAAGAATGATGATGGATTAAACCCAGATCAGTTGACTGGGGGTGAGTGTTTGATTTGCTCAAACGCTCCGTCCATCATCCCCTTTGGTATCGCTTTGTTCGCCCTAAGTTGGCAGGGTATGCCCAGACGTGGGTCCCTTGCTCACTTTGCCACTGGATTCAAGATAGCCTGGCTGATGAGGGTTATAAACCCGAAACCGGTCCCAGGATGCTTGTTTCCGGTCCAGGGAAGACATGGCTTGGCAGTTCGGGCTGGACTGTTCCCATGAGGCACAGGGTCAGACTGATTTGCATATGGCCATGTCTGAACTGGGGTGGTGGAGTGAGCTAAAGAATGATGATGGATTAAACCCAGATCAGTTGATTGGGGGTGAGTGTTTGATTTGCTCAAACGCTCCGTCCATCATCCCCTTTGGTACAACTTTAACTCCTGCAAGGATTAAGCCCTCATGCACCCGAAGGACATCCTGGAACACAAAACCAAGCTGTATGTCGCTGAGCACCAAAGAAAGTTGTGTAAAGGTCGCTCAGGCTCGAAGTCAAAGATACGGACCAGCTCCCGGGGCCTGTTCTGCAACAGACTTCCATGGCGATCCAAGTCATTGGGTATGTCAAAATCTAAAAAGAAACACAAAAAGTCCAAGCGGTCCGGTCCTATCCTGGAACATTAATGGACCAGGAGATAAAGTTAAGAGGGGCTTGGTGGCACAATAGATGAAGAGGTTGCTCCTACAAGAAACCTATCTCCAGGGGACACAGTGCAGTTTCCTGGGGAAAGGCGCCTACGTCACACTAGCCCATGCAGCCTATACATCGGGATCTAGAGGGGGTGGCTGTTCTGGTTCGAAAGAACCCTCCCTTCCGAATAGTGAAATCGTGGGTAGATCCCTCCAGCAGGAAAGTGGGGGACTCTCTGGCTTTGGAGACGAACTGATGTTACTTTAATTAGTGTATATGCACCTTCTAGGCTACAGGCCCCCACGATGGTGAAACTCTCTGAAATTTTGCTTGCAGCGAACTCCCCTCTTCACATTCTTGGAGGAGATTTCAACGATGATAGGGCTGGGACACCAAGGATGCCCACACCAAGTACCCTGCTTTTACGCTTCGTTGATTCACTTGGACTCTCAGACCTGTGGCGACGGGCACACCCCACTGAGAGGCGATACTTGTACTTCTCTGGGGCCCACAGGGTGTTTTCTCGCCTGGACTACATCTTTGCCCGGACTACATCTTTGCCCAGACTACATCTTTGCCCATACAGCAGGCAGAGTACTTGGCCTGAGGATTTTCTGACCACTCCTCACCCCCCCTCCTGCCCCCCCCGCCCTAATGGTGAAATTTGGTAGACTGGATCATGGGATAGATGCAGGCTGGAGGCTCAATGCGTGGGATCTGCGGGACCGAGATATGATCACTGGGTTGCAGGTAGACTCTGAGCTGTACTTTAAGGAAAATTAAAGCTCGGTTGGGTCAAAAGGGGTCTCTGGGAAGCATACAAGATGGCCCTCCGGGACAGCGCCCAGAAACTGATTTCCCAAAAGAATAGGAATGTAGTAGGGGCTGGAGCGGCTTGAGAGCAAACGTTTGGAGCTTGAAGGAGACCTGGGTCCAGGGTTAGACTCCTCCAGGCTTAAGCAGCTGGAACTCCTGAGGGCCGAATAGCAAGACCTGGCACAAGAGGGGCAAAGAAACAAATGCTTCCTACACTCCATCGGTTATACGACACAGGAGATAAGGCCGGGAAACTCCTTGCATGGTTGGGCAGGAAGAGAGCTAGGTCAGGTGGGTGCACCGGACACTGGGGCCAGGGGAAGACTGTTTTGCTACTGAGGAAACCATCAGTGGGGCATTTGCCTGTTACTATGACACTTAGACAGGTGTCAGACCTACTCACCTTTAGGAAACTGCTGAAAACCTGGCTGTTCCAGCAACAACCTTAAGGATTTTTTCCCCCCCTTCAGGGATTGCAACAGTCTAGCTCCGAGGTTCATAAGCGCCGGGACACTCTTCCTGAGTAGCTGTGCGCTCTACAAATACCATTTAACATAACATAACTATGAGGAGTACTACAGAGCTAAGCTACTACACGATACACCATATATAGCACTGTAAAATGGCGTTGGTGACTACTCCTGTGTTAGACGCAGAGGCATGAGAGGCGCTGGAGGCTCAAATCACATTGGCAAAGGTTCCAGCTGCCATGTCAAAGTTAAAATCCATTAAGACGCCGGGCCCCAGTGGGATTCCCTCAGACTTCTTTTAAACAGTACATAGGTTTGCTTGGGCCCCATATACTGAATATGTTTTTAGAGGCCGTTCAGCAGAGCACTCTTCCATTGGATCTCAGGCGGGCTGTCATAGTGGTGTTATATAAAGACGGTAAACCAAAATAACACTGTGCTTCATAATGCCCAATTACGCTACCTAATATTGAGGTCAAGATTTTGGCCATGTATTAGCCACTAGACTCCTACAGATCCCATAGGGATCAGTCAAGCTTCATGCCTGGCAGGTCAACATGCTATAACTTGAGGCGGTCACATAGCTGGATTAATGTAGCAAGTAACCGGCCGGAGGCGCACCTCTTTCTAGCTCTTGACACGGAAAAGGCATTCGTTGCAGTGCATTGGCCCTTTTTGGAACAAACTCTGGTGAAGTTTGGATTTGGTACCCAATACCGAAAGTGGGTGAGGCTACTTTATCAGGCTCTGATAGCAGCTGTAAGAGTCAATGGAAAGCTGTCCGCTGACTTCTCTATTTGCAAGGGTACAAGGCAGAGTTGCCCCTTGTCCCCCTCCTGTCCGCCCTCCCCATAGAATCACTGGCCTATATAGTGCAAGATCACCATGGGGTTCGCGGTTTCCAAATCACGACAATGGACGCAGCCGAAGAAACAATTTGGCCCTACACGGACAACATCCTCTTCTATATTACAGAGGCGTCCACGACCCTCCCTTTACTTTTCCACCTGTTTGAGGAGTGCAGAAGTTACTCCGGCTATCAACTTACCTGGGACAAGTCAGTACTCTACTTTCCACAGGACAGGATAGACCTATCCCTACTCCCAAGTCACTTGACCCGAGTGAATGACTGCTTTAAATACCCAGGTATTTTCATGACCCTGGCGAGAGACCTATATTTCGAACGATTTGGACAGGGGGTGAGAACCTGTCTGGAAGAGATGGAGAGGTTGAGAGGGCTGCCCCTCTCGCTAATGGAGCACACAGCCATGTTTAAAATGATCTCGCTCCCAAAGTTGCTGTATGTTTTACAGAACACATTCTGTCCAATTCCACCAGTGGTCTTCACTATGTTGGAGCATGACATGCGAACCCTGCTATAGAATGGGAAACACCCCACAATTGCCCTGAAAACTCTTCATCATAACGCATATACCAGGGTGTTAGCTCTGCCTGACTTGGAAGCATACTATTGTGCACCCAACTGATCAACGACTGGTTGTTTGCCCCACTGGATCATTCCACTTTTAGGCTTGTGCGGGTGCAGTGGGGGGAAAAAACATGCTTACACTACTTATACAGGGGCAAAGTGGCGTAACATCTTCTGCCAGCCACCAAGGTGGCCTTAGCAGCCTGGGGCAAAACCACAAAGTGCCTGGGCTGGCGGGAGACATCCTTGTGGGAGGGGACTTGGCTCCCTGAGATGCAGAAATTACAGGGCTTTGAGGCGTAGGATCTTATCAGGATCTCAAAGATAGGGGATCTGCTGGAGGGTGGTGACATAAGCTAATTTCCTCGCTACAACACGAGTTTGGGATGAATGCTAATCAATTTTTCAAATATGCATAGATTCGGCATGCCTGGCAGGCCGAGGGGTTACCCGGGGAGGTAACTCCATAATTTGCCCCATTGGAAGGGCGGCTGCTGATGGAGGAGCTGGGAAAAGGTGCGATCTCCCTAACCTATAAAACCCTCAACAGCATCATGCCCGACATTCTATGTAGGTTACGAGCGAAGTGGGTGGAGGATGTAGAAGACCTGGAGGATATAGAGTGGGAGGCAGCCCTGATGCACCCAAGGGAGGTAGCAATAAAATCAAGGCTACATTTAATCCAATTTAGAATCCTTCAGAGGGTGTACTACAATAGGCGGAGATAGGGGGGGCACCAGACCTGCACTGCTTGAAGTGTTATGAGAGAGACAGTTCCTTTTTTCACACCATTTGGGGATGCCCATTAATCCAGGGCTACTGTGTGGCAGTTATTTAGGAACTCTGTAAAGTTCTTACAGAATCGATCCCACTGGATCCTAAATGTATCCTCCTGGGGATCCCTAATGCTATTGACCTGTCACTGGCCAAACTATTGTTCTGTGGCCTAGGCCTTGTAGTGGCCAAGAGAGACATAGTCCGGTACTGGGGGATGTGTGAGAGCCTGACGCTGCAGAAATGGAGACGGAGCATGGATATTTATATGGTGGCGGGAAAAGATACATATGCCAGCAGGGGTTTTCCCCCAAAGTTTCGTACGGTGTGGGGCGGTTGGATGCACTAGTACTCCCTGGAGTCACTGGGAGAGGGTGGGGGACAGAGCCAGTACATGCCATAACGGGTGTTGCTGTGAAGTGGCCCTGTTAAATGATGCAATTGACTCTATGCTTATTCTTTACTTTGCAAATGTCCCGGCTGATGGATGTCTTGGGAGTGGGAGGAGGTTGATGGTGGGGTTTTCTGATGGTTCAGGTTACTGTTAATTGTTTTTTTGGCATTGGAGAAGTACTCCCAATATCCTGTGTTGGGCTTTGTTATGACATTGATGTACGATGTATAAAATAAAAATATTATTAAAAAAATAAAGTCCAAGCAGGCCTTGTTCCAACCTCGCCACTCTGTCTGAGAAGTTGTGTGGATATCAAAGTGCCCCGCACTCTTGCTCATGATTCTTTACTAAGGAGCTGATTCCACAACTAATTCCAGTTCACCTCAATTCTCCAGTCCGTCTGTGACACCAAACAGATTGAGGTGTTTAAGGGAGGCAGATGGCAAGCCAATACATCTGACAGGTGGGTGCTGCATAGTCCAATGAGACTAGGCCATACTATTTCTATCTGATAGAGACTTAGAACTGTAGATAACTTAACTTAGAATAATCTCCAGGATTAGGACTGAATCTGGACATTTTTTGAACAGTACTTCTGTGCATCGGAAGGGGACGTCGTTCGGCTCTGCGTCTTCCACTCGAAGTAACATACGAGGTGCCTATAAAGGCGCCACCCCAGTGTGCTGACTTGAATTTGTTTCTTTCTGCTCCAGTCAGTGCAGATCTGGAGAGAGCTACCTCCAGTCTTTTTGACTGACTATTTTCGAGCCTTTTTTTTAAATTCAAGACTTTGTCTCCCAGTGTGGTAGGATGCCCCGTAATAAACCGGTGGGGTTTAAGCCCAGTGGTTCCTGTCACAGACCAGTGTCTGTGGCAAATCCCCCCATCTGTTTTGCCTTTGGTGTTTGGAGCCAGACCACAACTCCAAGACTAGTGAGGACTGCCGCAACATGAACCCCAAAGCATTGAGGGTGCGCTCCTTGAAGCTCCTAGTCTCCAGACGCCGGTTGCCTTCACGACGCTCCAGGTAGCGAGGAAGGTCCCAGGCCCATTTGTGGAGTTGGTCCAGGCGCTCGTCATCGCTCCCGAAGTCATTGAGTAAGTCTCTCAAAAAATCCAAAAAAACAAAGAAGTTGAAGCTCTTTTCGACTTCACCACGTTAGTCCAAATCTTTGGACGAGACATGGGAACAACATCACTCTAGGTCCCGCTCCCATAAGGAGCATGCCTCTGCTCCGCCCCTCCCTAAGTTTCATGGAGCCAGAGCGACCCCACCCGAATCCTGGACTTTTATGAGGCGATGCACCTTATTTTTGGGCTGCCTAATCCCTGGGAAGCGTCTTTGGGCCACTTAGGTTGGTTGGTCTAGTGCAACCACTGCATTTTTGCCAGCAGGTCTATCCTCCACGCCAGTTGGTCCACTTGGATCTGGAATGACTCCGATCGCGAAACTGCGACCTTCCCAGGAGCCTGTTCAAGTGACATCATTCCGGCCGACCCCATATTCATACTCTACTCCAATAAGGAGCTGGGTTTGCATCGCCCGATGTTGACTCCTGCGCCGACCGGAACATGACCTTCCGAGTCTGTGCCAATGCCTCCTTTTTTCGACAGGCCTGGAAAGAGTATGATAGGGGGGATCTGATGATCCTTATGGTTATACCAATCCTCTTGGTGAGGCAAAAGATAACTGATACGAGGAACTGGGGGTTGCCAGTGGTCTGGACACCTCTCAGACACTGGCCTGGTCTCTCCTCCTAGTGTGGCTAAGGATGTAGGGGTTTCATATGCTTTGGTGGTCAATCGGGTTACTGAGATCCTGCACCTTACACTGCCCTCGGTGGCACTCAAGACTAATGTCTTGACAGAGGTGCTTTATTTAGGAATCTCCCCCTCTGAACCTCTCTTCCCTTTTAACGAAGCCCGCACATGTCCTGCTCGATCCTGGGACAAGTCCTGCACAGGGGCGCCTGTGCACAGGACAATTGCCTGCTGCCATCGCCCCACTCCTGACGACCCAGCTTTCTTCATACAGTATCCCACCCCAGAGAGTCTGGTTGTGAAGGCCTCCACCTCCCAAGTTCAACCCTGACGCGGTCCCTACCAACCACTGGATAGGAAAGCCAAGAGACTGTACATCTTTGGCAAGAGGGTGTTCTCTTCTGCCACTCTTGCACTGCAGTTGGTGAACCCCACGTGCCTTTTGGGCCAGTACACCAACATGGTTTGTGATTCGGTTGCGCAAGTTTCCTATGATCTCAGAGGAAGCCTGAGCCATTCTGTCACAGGCTATTGCAGAAGGCAGACTCACAGCAAAGTTCACCATGCGCTCCAGACTGAATACAACTGACTTGCTAAGCAGAGCAATTGCGTTGCCAGTGGCACTTGGACTCCACACCTGGTTGAAATATACTGGCTTTTGAGGGGATGCCCAGGCATCCCTGATGGACATGCCCTTCGATGGCACCCGTCTCTTTGAAGACGAGGCAGATTCAGCGCTGAAGTGCTTCAAGGTCAGCCGAGCCACTGCCAGGTCCTTGAACCTCTTCATGGCCCCCTGTCAACGCCATTGTGCCTTTCGTGGCTATGGTAAGGGCTACCAATCATGTCAATTCCTACCCATCCACAAGGGCTAACAGACTTCTCAGTCCTTTTGTGGCCCCAGACACGGTTTCCACAAGCCTCTTGGGACACACAGTCAGAAGTCCACCCAGTCCTCAAAGATGGATTCTTGTTCTGACGTACTTGATGTACTCGCCCTTTGAACTAATGCACAATTGCCCCCTACATCTGCTAACAATTAAAATTGTGTTCCTAGTAGTCATTATATTGGCCAGGAGGGTTTGCGGACTGCAGGACTCTGTGTACCCTCCTTATACCACTTTTTCCCAGATAAATTGATTCTGAGAATACAGGCCTCTATCCTGCCGAATGTGGTGACACCTTTTCATGTAGGCCAGACCATCACACTGTCGACCTTCTTTGCTCTGCCTCACCCTTCCAAAGAGGAGCAGAGATTCCACCGCCTGGACTCAAAAAGAGCGTCCTCATTCTTCATTGATCGTACTAAAGAGTTCTGGGTGTACGATTCTTCTTTGGATTTGCTGGGGCAAAGAAAGGAAGGGCCCTGCAGAAACTGACCATCTCCAGATGGGTTGTGCTCTGCATTAAAATCTGCTACGCAGTAGCCAAAAAGCCACCCCCTGAAGACTTGCGTGCTCATTCCACCAGAGCTAAAGCAGCGACCACTGCATTAGCTTGCGGAGTCCCTGTCCGTTGCATCTGTCAAACTGCAACATGCTTCTCTGCACACGTTCACTAAGCACCACTGCCTGGACAATCAGGTTTGCCAGGACAAGCACTTTGCCCATACAATCCTCCAGGACTTCCTAGTGTAAATCTGTTCGCAGACCCACCTTTGGAGAGTTATTGTTTGGATATCTATTTTAAGGTAAGGAATCTGTGGCTAGAAGTCTCGATCAGGTGAACAAGTTACTTACCTTTGGTAACGTCGTATCTGGTGAGAGACTCTATCTTGCCACTGATTCCTTACTGGCCGTCCCATCCTCCCTACTCTGCAAACTGATTTCTCCTTATAGGGTAATCCTTATGAGGTCCTAAGTGTCTACACTGCTGGCAGGGAAAGGTTGCGAAAATAAATGATTTCAGCGGCCTGGGATTTTGCCTTTATAGACATCGCGCACGTGACTTCCGGCAAGGACGACGCTGACTCGGAGCCGGATGATGCCGTCTGCATGAGCGCAAATGTGGTACTTGAAAAGTTTCTGGATCCAGTGTGACGCCTGGTGTTGGAAAACGAGGCAGTATCTGTGAGGCCTGCACAAATAACATGTCACATTTGTCCTTCACTGGAACCAAACACCCTAGTGTAGTGCCTGACTCTCAGAGGGTAGCGTTGCAGAGTAGTCGAAGGCTTACTCAAGGGAGGTGGTGTGGGCTAGTAATCGCCATTACAGGTGCGCAGAAATAACACTCAATAATTGATTGTCCAGTCTGTACTTTGCTTTATAAAAGTAAGAGTACATTTATTAGACACACACACTACTCAATACTATTCACCAATTTACAAATATACATAAGCTGTTGGAATTACTTTGTGACATTGCATAACATCTCCACCCCTCCCGCACGGGGTGGTGAGGTCTAGTACCACCACTCCCATGTATGCACATCATCTTGCCCCCTAATGCAGTGGGTTGACACCTGGAGCGCGGGCCTTGCCAACTGGCACCATCCCATCATCTCATCAAGCATTAAAAATAGGTAATCCTGCCCTGGGGACACATAACCCTGACTGAGCATTTTATACTGACCATACAGAATGCACCTCTACATCTTAGTAGCTAACAGTCTGGGTTGTTCCTCCCCTAGCGCAGTAGCAAGAATACATGTTTGGGCATCACTTTAAATGAGGTACTTTTCATAGCTGATAACAGTTGTGTAATGCATTGCAATCACAGCCTCTAAAAGGCATCACACGTAAAAATCACAGGATTAAGCATTTACAGCCAGACACCCTAGCAGGAATGTCTGGCAACATAACCCACTTTGCTTATGACTCCACCTTACACAGGTACTTCACTTAACACGTGACTTTCAGTCCCTCTAAAAGAAATAACATAAGTAAATGCATTTCTGGTGCAATTACACCTCTTCACCTCCAGGGGATGCCCTTTTCCAGACATCCCCAACTCAGACCTTCATACCTTGGTGCAGTCCGTAACGCATCCCCAGCTGCAGAACAAAAGTTCCAGCCTCAGAATGCTTGGATTGCTGGCTGAGCCCTTGAGGGGTTATTCTTTATAAGTCCCCAGAGGCTTAGGGAGGGACTTCTCATCTTTGTGCTGGGGGAGACTGCGTTGCTCCTGCAGCTCCCCCTGCACCTTTCCAGGCAGTCCGCGGTGACCCCGTCCTCCTTGGGCCACCACGAGTAGAGAAAACGCTGCTTTTCCTTGCAGGCCGGTCCGGGCCTGCAAGGCATTATGGGGCGCTTCTTCCCAGCTCCATGAATATCGTAGCAGCGGCTCCCCCGCTGCGCTGGGAGAGCCGCGCTGTGGGCCTCCGGCCGCGTCTATCCTTCGTTGGAGAGTCCGGTCCCACCCGGACCCCCAGGTGAGTGATGCAGCTCGGGGAGCCCACCCCCGGCTGCTCATGCGGATTTTCGGGGGCCCGGTCCAACCCGGGCCCCTGGCTCCTCTATCTTCGCGGAGGGCCCGGTCCCACCCGGACCCCTTCATGGCCAGAGTGTTGGAGGGCAGCCCGGGGAGCCTACCCCTGGCGGCTCCTCGTCGGGCCAGCACCCTCGCATGCTGCCGCGGGAGCCGGCATCCTTGTTCTGGTCTGCCCACTCCTGCGGGCAGACACGAGGCTGCCTCCGGTCCGACAGGATCTCGGGGGAGTGCGACGGCATTCCCCCCGCCTTTCTCCGGCCACGGGGAGTGCGGCGGCACTCCCCCACCTCGCGACACACATCGGGCCCGGAGTTGGGATCCCGGGCCCCTGGGGATGTTCACGGGGAGCGCAACGGCGCTCCCGACTCGGCCTCTTCACGAGGAGCGCGACGGCGCTCCCAGACTTAGCTTCAGCGGGGCCCGTAGTTGGGGGTCCCGGGCCCCTCTTCCCATGCCCAGGGGGGGCGCGACAGCGCTCCCCTATCATCATTTTCATCGGGGGCCAGGGTGGGCTCCTGGCACCCCGTGGGGGCATTTTCACGGGGAGCGCGACGGCGCTCCCCGACTTCGCTTCGGGCCCGGAGTTGAGATCCCGGGCCCCTCTCACCATTCCCCGGGGGGCGCAACGGGTCAGCCCCAGCCAGGCCCTTGTTATGAGCTGACTCAGAGAAATATGACATTTCTGGATGACCCAAAAGCAGTACAACTATGACTTTGGACTCTGCAGAATACTTCTTCTCACATAAGTTACAGTGGACTTTAGTGTGTGTCTGGAATATGTAGGCCCTAGGAAAGTAAAACTAGCCCATGTGCTCCCCATCCTTTTAGGAGAATAATGGAATAAAAACAGTAAAGCACACTGACTTTCCATCAAATGTTTCTTCCCATTGTAGAAAGCCTATTCCATATCACCACACAGTTCTGCATAAGTCCTGCCACACCATTCAACTTGTAGCTGCTCCTGGGCTGCGCACGCTAGGAATCTCCCCAGCGCAGCCCTTACACTTGTGCACATGCATGTACACACGTGTCTGCATGTAACCAGCCCAGTGCCCCTTACTCTGGCTGCAGCGTAGCGGCCTACTCGCACCAGGGGGACACCGGTAAAATACACATGCAGTCCCTTTCATCATGAGTTCACTGTGGGTGAGTCCCAACTTATGAGGCTCTCCCACAGTAAAAGCTCAACAAATAGGTGTTCAAAACGCACAAAAAATCCGGGCGGCTCAGATGGTCAGAACCACCTTCTAACACCTGGGGATTATTATAAGGTAAGGAATCTGCAGCTAGATAGTCCCTCTACCAGATAAGGTGTTAACGAAGGTAATCAACTTGTTCTTCCATCCCGCTGCATCTTCCATCCTCATCAGAGGGGCTTTCAGAGGGCCATTTGTCCATTTTACTGCAGAAAACTCAGTCTCTTTTGTATGAAGGAACCATAGAGAGGCTCCCGGCCTTGGATATTCGAATCTGGGTGCTATTCCTGCTTATTCCTTCTGTCGAAAAAGGGCGAAGGTCTCCATCCTATTTCAGAACTTTGACCCCCCTCAAATTCTTTCTGCGGAAGGACAAATTCAGGGTGCTCACACTGGCCCAGGTTCTATCTGGCCTGGGTTCAGGATACTGGATGATGGTTTTGGACCAACAGGACACCTATTTCGATATTCCCATCCTGTAGAGCCACAGGCGCTACTTGCAGTTCAAGGTGGGCCACAAGCATTTTCAGTTTGCTGTACTCCCCTTTGGACTCACCAGCACCCCTCAGGTGTTTACGAAGTTGATGGTGGTGGTGGTGGTTACAGCGTACCTTTGGAGGTTGGGGTTTGCAGTCCTCCCCTACCTGGATGACTATGTTCTGAAGACTTGCTCGCCACAGTCAGTTGTAGACTACCCCCAGACAAAGGTGAACCCCTTATATTTCTGGGGTTTATGATCGACATGCCGAAGTAACACCTGACTCCTTCGCAGAGGCTTTCAAACCTTCCCTCCAGAGTGAGTCCAGGACATTTTGGCTATCATGCCCATGTTTCTTCCTCTGAGCTGGTTCTCAGTGAGGATGGCTCCGTGGCTTTTTTGCCTGGTGACCTCCTGCATCCTGCTTGTCAGCCATGCACATGCAGGCGCTGCAGGTGGATCTTAAGTGTTAGTGTGCCATGCACCAAGGAAACTTGTCAGATTCTTTGCAGGTTTCAGAGAAGACTGCAAAAGATCTGCAGTGGTGGCTGCTTGACTTCAAATGGGCCAGCCGGCAGACCCCTTTCCCTACACAACCCGAGCTGACAATGGTGACAGATGTGCCCCTACTGGGTTGGGGAGGTCATTTGGGAGAGGTACAGATCAGAGGAGTCTGGTCTCTGGCAGAGGTCCACCTCCACAACAACTTGCTGGAGGTCAGGCCACTACCTTGGTGTTGAAAGCCTTCCTGCTGTCCATCAAGGGGAGGCTAGTTTATGTCCTTATGGACAATACCACTACCATGTCGTTTTGCTACAAGTAGGGCCTGATGGGGTCCTGGGCTCTGTGCCAGGAGGCACTTTATCTCTGGACCTGGCTGAATGATGAGGGCATTTCCCTGGTCCATACATCACCTGACGGGATCTTGAAATAACAGAGTGGACAAACTCAGCCAGCGACGCCTAGTGGATCACAAATTGCAGCTACAACTAGAGGAGGTGCATGGCAAGTTCAACCATGGGGTGAAGCTTGGCTTGATCTCTTTGCCACCGCCAAGAATTCCCACTGTCAATGCTTTTACGGGTTGAAGTTACTAAGAAGGCTCTCTTTTTTTAGGCTTATTTGGGTTAGAGTGGAGAATGGGGCTCCTGTATGCTTTTCTTTCTCTGCCTCTCCTGTCCCTAGTTCTGACGTTCAGGAACGACCAGGCCCAAGTCATCCTAGTGGCTCCAGATTGAGTCCACAGACCTTGGTCCTAGGATCTCACTCTCCCCGGCAGCTCCGCTGTGCCCTGCGTTGCCTCTGAAGCCACAGACCTCTGTTGCAGAGTTCGAGTCTACCCTGATTCCGGTGCTCGCTGGTTGCGCATTGTGTGCTTAATTGTGTGCTTAACTTTATCTGATTGTGCCTGCAGCTGTGTGTTTTGTTATATTTCTCTTTGCTCCTAGCAGTGTCCCCTTCTTTTTTTTTTCCCGCCGCTGACCCGTGACTCCGCCCCCTACCGCCCCGCTCCCGCCTCCCAGCTGCACGTCCCTCCCCTTCATAATGGCAAACGCTGCGGGGGAGCGCGTGTGAGTCCACAGACCTCGGTCCTAGGATCTCTCTCCCCGGCAGCTCCGCTGTGCCCTGCGTCGCCTCTGAAGCCACAGACCTCCGTTGCAGGGTTCGAGTCTACCCTGATTCTGGTGCTCGCTGGTTGCGCATTGTGTGCTTAATTGTGTGCTTAACTTTATCTGATTGTGCCTGCTGCTGTGTGTTTTGTTATATTTCTCTTTGCTCCTAGTTGTGTCCCCTTCTTTTTTTTTTTCCGCCGCCGCTGACCCGTGACTCCTCCCCCTACCGCCCCGCTTCCCAGCTACACGTCCCTCCCCCCTCCCCTTCATAATGGCGGCCGCTGCGCGGTCGCGCCAAGGGCGCGCCTAAGGCAAGCCCGACCAGACCCCATCGCTACGACTCAACCACCCTCCACGCACTCAACCCCGGAAGACACGCCGACTGCGCAAGATCCTCGCCGAACACCACCCACGGGCAGTTCTCGTGCAGACCGTGCCGCACATCCTTCACCATCGACAAAGCCCCCACGACCGCCGAAGGCACGCCCGATGTACGCACCACCAAAACCCTGACTTGCATCCTTCTCAACGTGCGCTCCCTGCACCGACACGCCGTAGAGATCTGGGACCTGATCGCCACCCTCTCACCCGACGTCGCATTCTTCACGGAAACCTGGACCAACGCCACCTCCGGCCCCGACATCGCCACTGCCATCCCCGACGGCTACAAGATCCAGAGACAGGTCTGGCCGCACCGCCCAGGAGGAGGACTCGCCATCGCACACAAGACCCCCCTTCGACTCTCCACATCCAGCACGAGTGACCCCCACTCCAACACAGAACACCTCCACTTCGAGATCCAGACTAGCCCCAGGACCACGCTACGCGGCACCCTCATCTACAGACCGCCAGGACCGCGCTCTCACCACGCAACCACCATAGCCGAGCTCGCCGCACCCTACGCCATCACCTCCACGGACTACATTCTACTCTGGGACCTGAATTTCCACAACGACAACGACCCCGACTCCACCACTCTCCTCGACAACCTCGCCATCCTAGGACTGAAGCAGCTCGTCAACACGCCCACCCACTAAGCGGGGTCACACCCTCGACCCCATCTTCACGGGAGGAACTAACATCCGCTTCAGCCACACCACCCAGCCCCTCTGGACGGACCACCACTGCATCCACTTCACATTCAACTCCACCACCGCACCCAAACCCGCCCCGCGCCCGCCACGACGGAACTGGAGCAAGGTCACAGAGGAGCACCTCAGCACCACCCTCCGTCAAAACCCCCCCCATCACCATGAACGACACCAACTCCGCAGCCAGGGAATTTCACCGCTGGATCTCCTGCTGCGCCGACAAGCTCGCACCCCTCTGTCCCCCGCCAAAAAACGCCCTCTGAAAGCCGCCTGGTTCACCACAGAGCTTCAAGAAGCCAGACACTCCTGTAAACGCCTAGAGAAATCCTGGCGAAACCTGAAAACCACGGAATCTCGGAACAACCACAAGAGCGCCCTGAAGGAATACCACCAGCGCATAAGAGACACCAAACGGACCTTCATAAGAGACAAAGTCCAGACCAACGTGACCAACGCCAAGGAACTGTTCAACGTCATACAGCAGTTCGCCAAACCCACCTGCGAAGCCACGGACGTCACACCTTCCCAGGAACTCTGCGACAAGCTCAGCTCCTACTTCCATCTGAAGATCAAGGCCCTCTACGACAACTTCAGCGTACCAACGACGAACACAACCCCCCTACCCACCGCCGCCGATAAGCCTACAATCGCGACCTGGGATCCCTCTACCATCGAACTCATCAACGCGACCATGAAGAGAACCCACTCAGGAGCTCCTATGGACCCCTGCCCACAGCACATATTCCACAGGGCCGCCGCCGTCATCGCACCCGAACTAGGACGCACCATCAACGCCTCCCTCAGATCTGGCATCTGCCCAGACGACTGGAAACGGGCGGAGGTTAAACCCCTCCTCAAGAAACCAACGGCCGACCCTACGGACCTGAAAAACTACCGGCCCATCTCTCTCCTCCCCTTTGCGGCCAAAGTCACCGAGATACTCGTAAACACCCAGCTGACCGCCTTCATAGAAGAGAACTCCATCCTGGACGCCTCCCAGTCTGGATTCCGCAGCTTCCACAGCACCGAGACCGCCCTCCTCGCCGCCACCGACGACATCCGCATGCTACTGGATCAGGGACACACCGCAGCCCTCATCCTTCTAGACCTCTCCGCAGCCTTCGACACCGTCTCACATCGCACGCTCGCAGACAGACTTCACGACGCGGGAATACAAGGAGTCTCCCTCGACTGCATCCAAACCTTCCTCTCCGGCAGAACGCAGAGGATCCGATCCGACTTCCTCCCTACCTCTCCAAACCCACGGAAATCAGCTGCGGAGTACCCCAGGGATCATCACTCAGCCCAGTGGCGTAGCTAGGCACTCTGGGGGGGGGGGTGCTAGCGCCCCTAAAACTCGTGCCACCCGGCCCCCTCCGCCCCCCCCTTGCTACGCCAGTGACTCAGCCCCATGCTCTTCAACATCTACATGGCCCCCCTCGCCGCCATCGTCAGACAGCATGGGCTCAGCATCGTATCCTACGCAGACGACACTCAGCTCATCCTCTCGCTCACAAAGAATCCTGAAGACACCAGACTCTGCTTCCAGGAAGGAATGAAGAACGTGGCAGCCTGGATGAAGGACAGCTGCCTGAAGCTAAACTCAAAGAAAACCGAGGTCCTCATCCTCGGACCCTGCACCTCCGCCTGGGACAACACCTGGTGGCCCTCCGCCCTCGGGAGCCCACCCACCCCTACAGACCACGTTCGAAACCTCGGCATCATCCTTGACTCCTCCCTCTCCATGAACCGCCAGATCAACGCCGTCGCCTCCACCAGCTTCAACTGCCTTCGCATCCTCTGTAAGACCTTCAAATGGATCCCCCCCGACTGCAGAAGGACCGTCACCCACGCACTCATAACCAGCAGACTGGACTACGGAAACGCCCTCTACGCCGGAATCAACAAAACTCTTCTACACAAGCTCCAAATCATCCAGAACGCCGCAGCCAGACTCGTCCTCGGGACACCGCGCCACGAGCACATGACCCAGCACCTACGAGGCCTCCACTGGCTCCCTGTCGAAAAGAGGATCACCTTCAAACTCCTCACCCACGCCTAGAAATCCCTCAACAACGTCGGACCCAAATACCTCAACGAGAGATTATCCTTCCACGTACCCAAGAGGAACCTCCGCTCCACCGACCTCACCCTGGCAGAGGTCCCCCGCATCCGCAGAAACAAAACCGGCGGGAGAGCTTTCTCCTACATCGCAGCGAAAACCTGTAACGAGCTCCGTGTGAACATCAGACGCTCCCCGACCTTGCACACGTTCAGGAGAGACCTCAAGACCTGGCTCTTCGACTGACCCTGAGCCGCTGCCCCCCCACAGCGCCTTGAGACCCTCATGGGTGAGTAGCGCGCTATATAAACCCTGATTGATTGATTGATTGATTGAGAGTGAAGTTCCCTGAGGATCTCCTGTTGCAGTAGCAGGGCAGGGTCCAGTGCCCTGGTCTGCACAATCTACACCTCTGTGCATGGAGATTTAGCTGTGGCAATTGACTACATTTGATGTACCTCACAAAGTCTCTGAGCCCACACTGTTCAATGTTCATATCGATCCCCTTACAGATATAGTTCAATTCTTTGAACTCTCATTAGTGTCATATACTGATGACATCCAGTTGGTCATCACACTAGCCCCATAACAAACATTCTAAGGTGGCCTGCCTAAGGCCATGCATTTTGGCGGTGGCCAATTGAATGTACAACTCTTTTCTAAAATTGAATTGCGGAAAAATAGAGGTTATGATTATAGGCAACAACTATAACTGTGGATAGTTTTGGACCTCAGCCACAACCTAAATCCACTATCAAAAATGTAGGGACCTGGATGGGTGACAAGTTGTCTTTTGAAGTTCAGATCAGGAAACTAGTGGCAGGCTATTTCGGTGGTATAAGAACCATCAGAAAGCTAATTGAAATTTTGCCAAGCACTATCCAAAGAACTGTGGTTCAAGCCTCAGTAACTTTGCGCCTCGATTATGGAAATGCTCATTATTTAGGTATCTCCTAATCCCTGTTCAGAAGACTGCTGATTGTTCAAAACACTGGCGCCGCATCTGTTGGTGAGGATACCGGAGCATCAGTCCGCCTCTAATTCACTGGCCAAACTTCATTGGCTCCTGGTTAAAAAAAAAAAAGGGTTCCATTCAAAGTGCTGTATTTCACGTGTTGAACTTTTTACTATAAAGGCCCAGCTTTACTATGTAATTTGGTTCCGCATTATTGGCTGTTAAGATCCCTAAGATTATCAAATGCCCACTTAGCAGTGACTCTCAAATTTCACAAACGTAGAAGTGGGAGTCATTCTTTCACAAATAAGGCAGCTAAAACGTGGAACCAGCTTTCTTGTGAACTCCACAATTCCCCGGATGAACTCAGCTTTAGGAAGTCACTTAAGACCTGGCTGTATGAGCATGATTGAACAATTGTCTGAATCTGGTCTGTCGTCCTGCCTTTTAGCATTGGGAAGCCCTTTTGAGCAGTCATGGGCTTTGTAAATGCTAAAAAATGAAATAGTGATGCCATCTTGATAGCCAGTGTCCTTCTGCTAAATATGTTTACGCAGGACGATAGGTCAAATTTGTGGCATGGTATGGTACCTGTAACACGGAGCTGTTGCAGGCCAATCTGTTGGAAGTGCTGCTGTTTGTTCTGTCTTTGACTCAGCAAGGACTTGCATTTGACACTGTCAAAGAATACCTGTTGCCACTTTCTGCCTTTTTTTCTGTTTACTGGATTAGCTGTCTTTCTTCAAATCACCTGTTGTGATATATTTTCTTAAATCCTTTCGTGATGCCTCATTGAGACCTTAATTTGGTCCTTACCTTTCTTATGTGTACCCCTTTGAGCCATTGAGATTACCTCCGCTTGTTGCATGAGTAAGCTTCAAGCTCTTTTAGTCCAGCCGTCCTATACCACCTTGTTAGAACTGGGGGTCTCTAGTTGGCAGAGGTAGGTACCTTTGTCCAAATAGGGACCCTTGCTTCTAGTCAGGGTAAGGGGGATACAAACTTTAGATAACCCCTGCTCACCCCCTTGGTAGCTTGGCACGAGCAGACAGGCTTATCCCAAAGGCAATGTGTAAAGTATTTGTACCAACACTCACAGTAACATAGTGAAAACACCACAAATGGACACTAAACCAGTTTAGAAAAATAAAGTATCTTTACTAAACTTAAACAAGACCAAAACGACAAAAATCCAACATACAAAACTCAGTAGAATGTCTTTAAAAAGGGTTGTTGCAAAAATAAACTTGTAGATCTCAAATGCGACACTTTGTCTCAAAGTACCTGGGATGCGTAACGCAAAACAAGCAAAAGGGGCGGAGTGAAGGCGATGCGTCACGCTTCTCTCGTTGCGTCGCGCTTCCAGCTCCCAACAGAAAGAGAGGCCTCACACACAGTTACAGGCCCTCCTGGCAGACTGGAACTCCCAGCAAGGAAGTTCAGGGAGGCTGGGGGTGAAGTCCTTTTGTGCCTGGGACTTCAGAAACAGGAGGCCAGCTCTTCTCAGGCCCTTGGAGACTTTTTCTTCGGATTGACACAGCACACAGCAAAGTCCTTCTTCAGGCAGGGGACACAGCACACAGCAAAGTCCTCTAGATCTCTCCTCAGTAGAAACAGCAAACTGCAGGCCAACCCCAGACACACAGCAAGGGCAGTACTTCTCAGTCTCTTCAGCTGATCTTCTTTGGCAGGGATTCCTCTTGATTCCAGAAGTAGTCTAAAGTTCAGGGGTTTCAGCTCTGATATTTATACCCCAAAAGTCTTTGTTCTCCATGTGTGAGGGGTCCTCTACCCAGTCCAAACCAGATCAGGGTGCATTCTGCCAGGGCACCCCTCCTTCCTTTGTGAGTGTGGGCCAGGGTCATCAGACACACCGCAGGAGGTGGAGCCAGCATTGTGGAAGGCAGGCACAGCCCTATTCAGACCCAGGTGCTCTCCTCCCACCACTCTACATGTAGATAGGTCTATTCAGCCTAGTGCTGACTCACCCATCCTCCTGCAGCCCCACCCCCAGCCCCTGTCACTCACAAACCAGACAGTCAATTCACAAACAGGCAGAGGCACACAGAAAGGTTGAACAAGAAAATAGCCACTTTCTAAAAGTGCTATTTCCAAACTTAGAATTTAAAAACCATCTTCACTAAAAGATGTGTAATTAAATTCTGAGTTCAGGGGTACCAGATTCCAACTTTCTATCATGCTGCTATGGGAAGATATGCAGGTAACCATGTTACACAGCATTCCCCATGTTATCCTATGGGCAAGATAGCCTTTCAATAGTGAAAAACGAAATTGGCAGTATTTCACTATCAGGACATGTTACCCACACTAGTACATGTCCTACCTTTCACATACACTGCACCCTGCCCAGGGGGGTACCTTGGGCCTACCATAGGGGTGTCCAATGTGTAAGAAAAGGGAAGGGTTAGGCCTGGCAAGTGTGTACACTGGCCAGGACAACATGGCAGTTCACAAACTGCGCACAGGCACTGCAGTGGCAGGCCTGAGACACCATCTTAGAGCCACTCCTGTGGGTGGCACAATCAGTGCTGCTGGCCCACTAGTAACGCACTATGGCAATGTAATGGGTTATTGTGATGTCAAAAAGAGAAGGAGTGGAACACACCTTAGATTAGTATTTCATTCATAATTCTTGTTTATATAGTTCTTTGAAGCAAAATTACATTCATGACATTTAACAATCTATTGGTTGTAGTGAGTGGTGTCCCAGTGAAAAAAAGGAACCTAAACAAATAAACCTAAATAATTTGTGACATATTCATGACATATATACAAAGTTTCCTATATTTCATGAAAGCGACCATTGAAAGATATATATTAAATAAACCACGCTTTTATACAATGATAAGTGCTAGCTTGTAATGATTCGCTTTGAAAAAACTGTCGACGGCGTTTCGACCCTGTGTGCAATGTAGGGTCTCTTCAGGACCTAAGATAGTAGGGACACCTGCGAGAAGAGGAAGGATAATGTCAGTATGTGCTTGTAATGGAGCAGCTGTGCTCGTGGAAAAAGGATGTAGGCAATCAGTATAGTACCTGAAGGAAGGGTTTGCACAGCCTCGTGTGGAATTTGTGGCACCGTGAGTAAAGTGAAAAGGAAGGATACTCACATGGGACGCGGCCGGGCACTGTTCATGTGAGAAATAGAAGCGTGTTAATATCAGTCTTTTAAGTAGAGTACATATGACTCTACTACATAGGTGCACTATGATAAGAGACTTACCCCATGTGAGGGTAGCTGTCGGCTGGCAAAATTCGGTTAGCACAATAGGAGGATTCTGCAGGTATGGAATAGAAGGGCACGGTGAGTGTGCAGATCAAGCACGAGCTATATAGAAAAATACAGTTCTAGTCGGTGTCTATTGGCCAAACAGCGTTAGAGCGCTTAGGAAGTCTATAATTGTACAGGCTTACCCGATAGGGTTTTTAAGTAGAAGTAGCAGGCTTCTTCCATGTGTTATGGCTCTTGATAATTATTTAAGACGGCTATGCGCCTCTTTGTGTCGCCAGTTGATAAGTAATGGAGGGTCTGAAACCAAATAAAGTAAGAGTATATTTAGTATTGAGGTCTAATCTTAACCAAGGCGCTCTATGCGTGTATTGGACAGCCAAACTAATGCTGGCCCGCTTACCTTACTCAAGAATCAGTATGTTCGTGCCTGCATCAAGGATATCTGTGGAGCAGAACAGCATCTGTCTGTCTGCCTTGGTTCAATGACACCGAGCCTGTGAAAGGCTTGAGGTATATAGCTTCTCTCTTCCCGCCGAAAAATGACAGTGCAGTTTTGGCAGACCGGAAAAATGGAGCCGCAGCTGTAGATCTAATCTGCTGCTCTGTGATCTATCATGGAAATGGACAGCAGACCGTCATGAGTCTGGCTTCCAAAGAGGGTGTAATCTCCTGGGTGACGCATGGCGAATATAATGGCCTATCCTAATTGGTGTAAAGCAGGGGATTTTTATCATGATGGGGTCTTGGGTGTTGACATATCAGAAATGTTCTTGCGCATGAAAAACGACTGACAGGGAACGCGAGTAGACGGTATGCCTGTGATCTCAGTAATTAAGGATGCTGGCTTGTACTTGTGTTGTTAACCGTGTAGTAATTTTATTCGATACATTGTGTATTCAAATAAAGTCAAATTCAATCTCTTGGTGTACTCTTACAGTTACAATCATTGCATTTTTGTCGAACACTTAGTCTTTACATATGCAAGCAATTTTCTTACTGGATACATTATGTATTTAATTCAAAACACAAACAATTCCTGCTGTGTACCTAGTAAGCATACTATGTCGATCACATTAGTGATTTCATCTGCTATAGCACACATAGATGTGGCAGGATGTGGGTATGCATAGTACACTGACAATATGTTGCATTTGTCATATTTAAATTATTTTGCCATACCACCCTTTACATTGTTATGGATTAACTTGTTATGGATTGGTATGGATGTATAGTACAGTGACAATATGTTGCATCTGTCAGATCTAGAGTGTTTACCACATCACCCTTTATTTTGGTATAGATAACACAGTTTTAAAGACAATAATAATATGTTCACAGGTAAATTAAAACGACTGACAATTATGGAAGTCTTAATAGGTAATCTGTAAGCGTATTTAACAGTAGATACAGGCTGTGATGTTCATTGTTTGGAGTGGTGACACTTCCTCGCCACTCCTCTGTGGAGCTACCCTTCAGCTAACTAGTGCGTTCCTTTTTTCAACCCATTGGTGTCAGTTACTTAGTGTGGTAACAAAACCACGCCACTCCTCTGCGGAGTTTAATCCTTTAGCTATTGAGTTGGTACGTTCTATCCAATGACATTCTAGTCGTTGGAGAATCTGCGAGAGGTCTCCTCCTCTTTCCAGAATTGAAGCTTTGTCTATGACTTGCCATCTTATGTCATCTGCTGTGTGGTTTTTTTTGATAAAAAATGGCTCACCAATGGGGCGTTGGCTACTGAGTGTCTAATGCGGCTCCGGTGTTGCCCAATTCTTGCTTTTATCGGTTGCTGTGTCTGACCAATGTAGGGCAACTGACAGGGACATGTTATGCAATACACAACGTTCCTTGTGTTGCAGTTTGCAAAGAACTCCAATGTGTGTTTAACATTCGCGTGTTCAAATGTTTTTGTGTTGCAAGTAAAAGCACATGATACACAGTTGCCACACCTGAAATGTCCTTTAACCTCTGGTAGGCCCCATGTAGACAGCACTGATCTGGTAGTCTGCGATGGACTTTCCGTGGATGACCTGACTAAGTGGTCTTTCACGTTCTTGCCACGCTTAAAGGCGAACATGGGTACCTCAATGGATGAGTCAATATTCTTTATAATGTGCCAGTTTTTTGTTATTAATTTGCGTACTTGATTGGTATGAATACCAAATGTAGTCACGCAAATTCGCCTCTCAACTGGGGTTTTTTCTTTAGCGACTAGCAGTTCTTCCCTGGGACAGAACCAGGCACGTTTGAGGGATTTCCTAACCAACCTATTGGGGTAGCCTCTAGACACTTATTTGGTTTTAAGGGTTTCTGCCTCTTTCATGTAATCCTCCTTTTCGTGCAATTTCTGCGCAAGCGCAGAAATTGCCCGAGCAGTAGACCATCTCTCAGTGCCCGTGGGTGGTAGCTCTTATAGGAAAGTAATGTATTTCTTTCTGTTGGTTTCCTATGGAGAGAGGTGTACAAACACCCATTTTCATGTTGTATATTTAAGTCCAGAAAAGCTATACTGGATTTGTCAATAGTGGAAGTAAAAGTGAGGTGTGTTTGAATACTGTTCAAATATGTTACAAAATCATTGAATTCTATTTCACTCCCTGACCAAATGAGAAAAATGTAATCTATGTACCGCTTCCAACATGTAATGTTGGAGCGGTACATGTTCGTGGCATTTAGGGCGAATTTCTGTTCTACATGGTCCATGTATATATTTGCCAGATTTGGCGCAAAAATTGCTCCCATACTAGTCCAGACCACTGCTGATACTAGTTGCCTTCTGACACAAAATAGTTAGATCCTAGGGCAATTTCTAGAAGGGAAATAATGAATGTAGTAGGCACTAAGGTTGGTCTTGGTCTGGTGTCTAATAGATTTTTTATCACCTCAATGCTATCATTTTGTGGTATTTTAGTATAGAGAGACGAGATGTCGAGAGTGGCTAGCCAATCAGTTTCAATATTATATGGTTTATTCTCGACTAAGTTGATCATATACATGGAATCTTTTACATATGTTTCCTGTAAGGGGACAAAATCCCTGATAAAAAAATCTATATATTTGCCAATAGGTTCCAAATGGACCCACAGCCTGATAGTATCGGGCGGCCAGGGGGTTCGTGGTACTTTGTGAATTTTAGGGATGGTATATAGAACTGGGGTTCTCGGGTTTTCTGCATTAAGAAATTCAAATTCTTTCTTGCTTACAAAACCTTCTTCTTTCCCTTCTGTAGTGAGTCTCAAAATTTTCTCTTTGATGTCCGATAGTGGGTTAGTATCCAACTTTCTATAGTGTTTAACCTCACCTATTTGTTTCCTGATCTCTGTGTCATAGTCTCCCGATCTTGGACAACAATTCCGCCTCCTTTGTCTGCTGGTTTTAGTATAATAGATTTGTCATTTTTCAGCCCCTCTAGGGCTTTGCGTTCCTCTAGGCTGATGTTGTATGGAATGTAACGACTATTGTTTTTCATGTTGTCCACTCCCGAAAGAACTATTTTTTCAAACGTTATGAGTTCTGACGGCATCATAGCATTAGTG
The DNA here is from genome assembly GCA_963921515.1 of Calotriton arnoldi. NCBI lineage: Eukaryota > Metazoa > Chordata > Amphibia > Caudata > Salamandridae > Calotriton > Calotriton arnoldi. Next base: position 3,687 of record CAWUFW010005887.1, on the reverse strand, counting down.
GGGTAGAAAGTTGAGAGTAGTTTAAGTCCTGTGACAGAGAATGGTATATTGTCAGTCTTATCCATAAAGAACAATTTAAGCCGTATCTTACGGAAAAACTGGTATAGTTCTGTTTTCAAATTGAAAAAATTAGTACGTTCTGTTATCACAAATGATAGTCCCTTACTTAGTAAAGAGATTTCAGAGGAAGATAGGTGCTTTGACAGGTTGAAAATCGGGATACTCTCTCTATTGATGCTCACATGATCTAATATGGTTGTGGCCCCCATTGGTAATGTTTGTTCCGAGTTTGTCTCTCTCCTGAGTATTGGTACCAAGTTTGGGCTTTTCTCTTCCCCCCCCGGTCTCAAAAAGGCTGACCTGGGTGATTGTCAGGCTGACTTGGTCCTGGTTGAGCGTCAGAATCGTCTGAGCCACCTGATGACTCTGAGAAAGTGATTGGCTGATTTCTCCTGAATCTACCCCACGTGTTTTGTCTGTTTTGTGTGCCTACCGTGCTGTAATAGTCTTCCCTTAAATAGGGATAGGCCCTTTCTTTTGTGAAGTTTTTCATATCTTTCGTCACTTTGTCTGCAGAGGCCAAAATACTCTTAGATAAACTCAATAAATCGATACAGGATTTCAACTCCTTTGAGTTGAAGAAAAAGGCAGACAAAGTGACGAAAGATAGAAAAAACTTCACAAAAGAAAGGGCCTATCCCTATTTAAGGGAATACTATTACAGCACGGTAGGCACACAAAACAGACAAAACACGTGGGGTAGATTCAGGAGAAATCAGCCAATCACTTTCTCAGTCATCAGGTGGCTCAGACGATTCTGACGTTCAACCAGGACCAAGTCGGCCTGACAATCACCCAGGTCAGCCTTTTTTTAGACCGGGGCGGGAAGAGAAAAGCCAAAACTTGTTACCAATACTCAGGAGAGAGACAAACTCGGAACAAACATTACCAATGGGGGCCACAACCATATTAGATCATGTGAGCATCAATAGAGAGAGTATCCCGATTTTCAACCTGTCAACGCACCTGTTATCTTCCTCTGAAATCTCTTTACTAAGTAAGGGACTATCATTTGTGATAACAGAACGTACTAATTTTTTCAATTTGAAAACAGAACTATACCAGTTTTTCCGTAAGATACGGCTTAAATTGTTCTTTATGGATAAGACTGACAATATACCATTCTCTGTCACAGGACTTAAACCACCCTCAACTTTCTACCCCACTAATGCTATGATGCCATCAGAACTCATAACGTTCGAAAAAATAGTTCTTTCGGGAGTGGACAATATGAAAAACAATAGTCGTTACATTCCATACAACATCAGCCTAGAGGAACGCAAAGCCCTAGAGGGGCTGAAAAATGACAAATCTATTATACTAAAACCAGCACACAAAGGAGGCGGAATTGTTGTCCAAGATCGGGGAGACTATGACACAGAGATCAGGAAACAAATAGGTGAGGTTAAACACTATAGAAAGTTGGATACTAACCCACTATCGGACATCAAAGAGAAAATTTTGAGACTCACTACAGAAGGGAAAGAAGAAGGTTTTGTAAGCAAGAAAGAATTTGAATTTCTTAATGCAGAAAACCCGAGAACCCCAGTTCTATACACCATCCCTAAAATTCACAAAAGTACCACGAACCCCCCTGGCCGCCTGATACTATCAGGCTGTGGGTCCATTTTGGAACCTATTGGCAAATATATAGATTTTTTTATCAGGGATTTTGTCCCCTTACAGGAAACGTATGTAAAAGATTCCATGTATATGATCAACTTAGTCGAGAATAAACCATATAATATTGAGACGGATTGGCTAGCTACTCTCGACATCTCGTCTCTCTATACTAACATACCACAAAATGACAGCATTGAGGTGATAAAAAATCTATTAGACACCAGACCAAGACCAGCCTTAGTACCTACTACATTCATTATTTCCCTTCTAGAAATTGCCCTAGGATCTAACTATTTTGTGTCAGAAGGCAACTACTATCAGCAGTGTTCTGGTACTAGTATGGGAGCAATTTTTGCGCCAAATCTGGCAAATATATACATGGACCATGTAGAACAGAAATTCGCCTAAATGCCACGAACATGTACCGCTCCAACATTACATGTTGGAAGCGGTACATAGATGACATTTTTCTCATTTGGTCAGGGAGTGAAATAGAATTCAATGATTTTGTAACTTATTTGAACAGTATTCAAACACACCTCACTTTTACTTCCACTATTGACAAATCCAGTATAGCTTTTCTGGACTTAAATATACAACATGAAAATGGGTGTTTGTACACCTCTCTCCATAGGAAACCAACAGAAAGAAATACATTACTTTCCTATAAGAGCTACCACCCACGGGCACTGAGAGATGGTCTACCGTTCGGGCAATTTCTGCGCTTGAAAGGAGGATTACATGAAAGAGGCAGAAACCCTTAAAACCAAATTAGTGTCTAGAGGCTACCCCAATAGGTTGGTTAGGAAATCCCTCAAACGTGCCTGGTTCTGTCCCAGGGAAGAACTGCTAGTCGCTAAAGAAAAAACCCCAGTTGAGAGGCTAATTTGCGTGACTACATTTGGTATTCATACCAATCAAGTACGCAAATTAATAACAAAAAACTGGCACATTATAAAGAATATTGACTCATCCATTGAGGTACCCATGTTCGCCTTCAAGCGTGGCAAGAACGTGAAAGACCACTTAGTCAGGTCATCCACGGAAAGTCCATCGCAGACTACCAGATCAGTGCTGTCTACATGGGGCCTACCAGAGGTTAAAGGACATTTCAGGTGCGGCAACTGTGTATCATGTGCTTTTACTTGCAACACAAAAACATTTGAACACGCAAATGTTAAACACACATTGGAGTTCTTTGCAAACTGCAACACAAGGAACGTTGTGTATTGCATAACATGTCCCTGTCAGTTGCCCTACATTGGTCAGACACAGCAACCGATAAAAGCAAGAATTGGGCAAAACCGGAGCCGCATTAGACACTCAGTAGCCAACGCCCCATTGGTGAGCCATTTTATCGAGAAAAAAACACACAGCAGATGACATAAGATGGCAAGTCATAGACAAAGCTTCAATTCCGGAAAGAGGAGGAGACCTCTTGCAGATTCTCCAACGACTAGAATGTCGTTGGATAGAACGTACCAACTCAATAGCTAAAGGATTAAGCTCCGCAGAGGAGTGGCGTGGTTTTGTTACCACACTAAGTAACTGACAGCAATGGGTTGAAAAAAGGAACGCACTAGTTAGCTGAAGGGTAGCTCCACAGAGGAGTGGCGAGGAAGTGTCACCACTCCAAACAATGAACATCACAGCCTGTATCTATTGTTAAATACGCTTACAGATTACCTATTAAGACTTCCATAATTGTCAGTCACTATGTGAAAAATCGTTTTAAATTACTTGTGAACATATTATTGTCTTTAAAACTGTGTTATCTATACCAAAATAAAGGGTGATGTGGTAAACAATCTAGATCTGACAGATGCAACATATTGTCACTGTACTATACATCCATACCAATCCATAACAAGTTAATCCATAACAATGTAAAGGGTGGTATGGCAAAATAATTTAAAACTGACAAATGCAACATATTGTCAGTGTACTATGCATACCCACATCCTGCCACATCTATGTGTCCTATAGCAGATGAAATCACTAATG